>JADRCD010124268.1:0-11650 GCA_019843815.1 Montemys delectorum
TGTGTGTGTGTGTGTGTGTGTGTGTGTATGTGTGTGTATTCATTCACTCAGCCTCAACACATCCTGATGAAGTAAGTGCTCTGTGATCCATCTCACAGTGAGGAACTTATAACCTAAAGACCTGAGTGGTTTAGTCAAAGTCTTACAGATAGCAAATGACAGATCCTCTCTGTGACAGAGTCCCCATGAAGCCATGGAGATCTGTTTATTGTTGTATTTACTTTATGCCTGGTATTAAGTGGGCAAGCTAATATCAGAACAGATGATGGAACTAAGGAGTGCATGGTGAAGTCAGAGGGGCATGAGGAACAGGGAGTCCATGTCTCTCCTGGTCCACCAGGAGTTTTCCACGGCTGGTCCTTGGGGGAAGACTGCAACTGAATCTGTCACAGACTGGCACCACACGGGGGACACAGTTGCAGAGTGTGCCTGAAAGGCAATGGGAAAGGACACCCTGGGCCTAACTTCTTGGATGGGGAGAAGGCTGAGGAGACCATTTGAGCTGTTTGTGGGCAGGAGTGAAAGGTTGGCTACACAGTCAGGGGTCTGGAAAGTACACCACAGAGTCCTGGGAAGTAACATGTGGGTGGTTCTCCTGGACAGATAACATTTGTGGAGATATTTAGGTTCTATAAATAGTCACCAAAGAGGACTTCAGCAGATGAGGACCATAATGAGAGTAGACAGGATGTCCTGTCCTGTGGGCATCAGCCCATGTCTCCAGGCTCCCCTGCTTTTGCACAATGGGTGGAGGATGCAGGTGAGATATGGAGTACACAGTACTTCCTCCACACACATGCACACAGACACACTCATAGACACACACACAGACACACACAGACATATACACACAGACACACACAGAGACACACATAGACCCCCCCACAGACCCCACACACACACATACAGACACACACAGACATACACACACAGAGACATACACACAGACACACACAGACATATACACAAAGACACACACAGACATACACACACATACACAGAGATACACACAGACATACACACAGCATTAGCTGCTGCAACTACTGTGACTTAGATGTTCCTAAACAAGACGTCAACGATTACCTCCAAAGATGGTGCTATTCCCAAAAGGACTGACCATTCACCCGATGAACAGTTTTATTACAAGAGACCATCACTTGACAGTCAGGGTCTTCAGGCCTTTGAACCAAAAGGCTGGGATGACTGATGACCTAGGAGAAAAGGTCTTGAACCACGCAAAGGAAGTCTGGATATCTCTTAGTGAAACACAGTGAAAGATTATAGGAACAAGGCTTCACAGGATGAAGGCTTGGCCACTTGCAAAAAGCATAATTGCGTTTTAAGGGGAGCAGCATGAGCCTTGCTGGGGAAGGGATGCTTAGACGCTATTAAAGGGTATGGATGCTGAATAATCAAAGGAGCGGGCTGCCTCTCTAATGCACAGTAGCTCTGTTCTGTGTGGCAGTGTACGCCTAAACTTGAGAATCAGCCTCAATGTGAGACTGAGGAGAGCTCTACCTCTCATCACCTGATTTCCTGCTAACTTTTGCTAATAAGAGGCACTGGTTACCAGATGGTGGTGCTGGACAGTGGTGGCTCATGCCTTTAATCCCAGCACCCTTGCAGGCAGAGGCAGGTGGATTCTCTGTGAGTTCGAGGCCAGCCTGGTCTACAGAGCAAGATCCAAAGAGGTGAGCCAGACCCTAGTGAAGAAGGGAAGCCGAGAGTTCTTTCAGAGGTGAAACCAAACTCTAATGAACTGAGATGAACCGCCGGCCTTTTCAGATATCAGAGTCTGCTATTTGATGTTGCGAGTTGGTTGGAAACTTAACCAGATTAAATCACACAGCACCGAAAAACCCAAGCCGGTATGTCATCCGTGTGACTGGCAACTTCCCTACCTATCAGAGGTAGTCTGGGTGCTTTTACTGCTGTCTCTTGGAAAACCTGGGGAACGTTATCTGCCCTGCAGGTCACTGCACATTCCTGGTTTATTAAAATGTGCAAAGAGTCTGTTCTTTCCTCGGAGGCAGCATTAAGACCCTTTGATCTTTGCTGACTTCCACTGACAGGATCTGGAAGTCTCTGTTGGCATCAGAGAAGACAAAGAGTTGGGACAGATAGCTGTTTGATATTTGGCCTCTTTTAACTAAAACAATTGCAGTCTTTATACGTTCATGTATTATTAATATTTGGTGACTACCTATGTTTAAATATCTGTGAAGATGAAATTTTGGAAAAAAGATTGTTTTGGCTGTACAATATGATTGGATGTATGAAACGCCACTAAATTGGGTTTAATTTTAACATGGTTAAATCTCTGTTTTGTGGATTTTGCTTCAATTTAAAAAAAAATAAAGGAAAATCAAGCATTCTTGTTTTACAATGAATATTTTGTGTGAACTGAAGTTCCTAGAAAAAAAAAAGCCACAGCTGTGTTAAAGATTCTGGAAGGATGAGGGGCAGAATAGAGCTTTGGAATTGTAAAGTGGTGCAATGTTGTAGAGCCAGAGCTAACTTATTTTAGACTGCCTTTGCCCCTTTACTAGTTATTCGCCGCCCACCCCTGTCTTACCTAATACTACCTGACTCTTAAGGAGAAGCTTTGGAAACGTATGAACTGACCATTCATGAGTTTCATCAATTCCAGTGCTAAAACTGACAACACGAGACAGCACCTGAAACTTACAGCGAAGTTCACTGTGACCGCCCACCTGCCCTTTTCACCAGTGTGCTTAGAAGCACTTTAATTCATGACTTTTCTTTTGTTCTGTAACTATAAAAACTTCATGAAACCATTTGCATGCTAGAACAAGGTATCTGGGGCAAGCTGAATTAATCTGAGCTTCCAGGTTATGGCCACTTCTGTTTGGCTTCAGAATCAACTATCCTTTATTTCCTGTGAGGTGCGCTGCATTTTGCCTGGACCGGAGGCCACCACGATTTCACCTTCATTCAAGGGTATCTACAGGAGAGCTCACTGTCTGTTTCAGTTTATCTTTATGCCGAGAGCCAGTTAAAAGACTTCTCAGATCTAAGGCAGTTTTTATCTTCAGTCAAGTTCATGAATTTTAATCGTATAATAGATAAAGCAAGCCCGGGAGCAACTCCCACCAGCTATTAACTACATCAAAAGACTGAAAACGCCCAACTATTAAAAAGGCACAGGCGTCTCAAGATACTTCCTTATGAGAACTTTAAAAAAGTGACTAACTTTAAATTTTCATGAAATCACTAACAGGCAGTGATTGATTAAGAGAGTTGTGATAAGATTGCATAAAATGAATGCAAACGGCTCAGAGTCCTGGCCAATAAGAATTTTTCATAATGTTTGTGTCTATATGGATCACATTGTTCTCCTTTCAAAATAAGAAGCAGGCCTGGCTGATGAACATCCGTCATCTTCTTCAGATGCTGTCCAGGATTTTTCAGGGACGGTGAGATGGTTTAATTGGTTAAGGACTTGCTGCCGGGCTTGATAACTTGAGTTTGATTCCTGGGACCCACACCTCCAGCAAGTTGCCTTTTGACCTCCACAAGCATGGTGCCATGCACATGCCATCTCCCTATAACTAAATAATGTAATACACATTTTAAAAATATATCTTCTGGACTTAAAAATATTGTCTGTTTGTTTACAGAGCTGGGGATTGGACTCAGGGCCTTGCACGTGCCAAGCAAGGTCTCTTTCACTCAGCTACCACTCCCTCGAGCTGTTGTTGATGAATATCTTCCAATGTTTACAGGTATAAAGACAACCATTCTAAATTTGTTTGGTCACTCAACTGGATGTGCATTGATATTGTGATATATCTTTTGCTCATTACAGCTTATTTTTAGTCTCAATTTAAAGCTTCAAATATTCTAATTTTTTTAAGTCCAAACTTTTATTTCCTTAATAGTAAATTTGTGGTGAGAAAAGTTGTATGTTGGAAAGGGGGCACCTTTCTATCTTTGCTCCTCATTCCATTTTGCCCCATTTTTACTACTTAGATCTTTGCCATAAAGAACTAACATGTATTATTCAATTATATTTATTATTTTTAAAAAATCTTCCAGAGCCACCTGATTTGATTGAATTGAATAAGGCGTTGTTCGTTCTTGTAAACTGAGGTTTATTTTAGATTGGGTTCTGTGTTAGTCAGCTTCCAGTTACTGTGAGGAAACCCCTGGCTAACTGAAGAGGAAGAAAGATTCATTTGGCTCAAGGTTCGGCCTCTGACCACTTGGCTTCAGGGCAGGACGTGTGGTGAGCATGTTTGAGAGCAAAGCCACCCACCTCGTGGTGGTCAGGAAGAAGAGAAGAGATAGGGCGAGAAGAGAGGTGAGAAAGGGAGAGATAGCTCATCACATAACCTTAAGGATGGACCTCAATTAGGTTCTGACCTCCAGAAGCTCCCAGAAGCTCTGTCTGATGAGGGGTGAGCCTTCAACCAAGGAGCTCCCAGGGGACCTCTAAGATCAGATTTGTAACAGTAACTTTCTGCCTTCACTTGTTTGCCCTCTGAATAAATTTATCATCGTTATGTATTGTACTAGCTTCCTCTTCCTGTATGACAAAGCACCCAAGCTCAATGGCCTAAGACCTCACACATTTATTATCTTAAAAACACAGGGGTGGGGACTGGTGAGATGGCTCAGCGGGTAAGAGCACCGACTGCCCTTCCAAAGGTCGTAAGTTCAAATCCCAGCAACCACAGGGTGGCTCACAAGCACCCGAAATGAAATCTGATGCCCTCTTCTGGTGGTCTGAAGACAGCTACAGTGTACTCATTTATAATAATAAATAAATCTTTAAAAAAAAAAAAAGAGCCATTTGTATGTTACCCGTGGTGACGTTCCATTTAAAACAAACAAACAAACAAAAACAAACAAAAAGACACGTGGGGGTGGCAGTGTCAGAATTGTAAATAAATTCTCGACAAGTTGAAGTCAAAGTGTCCGCAAAATTGTGGGATTTTTCATAGGAGCTTCAGAACAGAATTCTTCTCTTCATTCAGCTCTGAGAAGGTGCCCATGTTCTTTGGCTCCTAACTGTTTATTCTTGAAGCCAGATGACCTGTTATGGTCTGGGGACTTATCAACAATAACCCTAGCCCTATTTGTAGTTTTGAATGAGTGAGCTTATTGAGTATATAGCAGGCCAAAGTACAAGAGTAAATAATAAGAGGTAGGTAGGTAGGACGGTAGCTAGCACCTCATCAAATCCAGGTGCTCCAAACAGCCGGAGGAAATTGTGGAAATCCCCCATAAGGCAGCCAGCGGAGTTCCCAACAGAGAGTCCCGTGCCAAGCGGTGTCTCCTCAGGTAGAACTTCTAAAGTACAAAACGAAACAAATATCAACAGAGAGAACACGGTCAAATCTACGGTTCACAACATTGAAACTAAGTGAGGCCGCCGAGGCAGTCAGGGGCGTTGCACACGGAGCCTTCTCTCCCTGGCTGAGCACCCCATGACGAAGCTTCAGGCCTCTCTGTATCACCGTGGTTATTTTTACAGGGTGAGATAGAAAATATAACATCATGAGAGATCAGATAAGGTCTGCTGGCACTGCTTCACCTTCCACTGTTCTCAAGGGCACAAGGTTTTTCCATCAGGCTGTTGTGTTACTCTCTTCTGCCTGTCGAAGATGGAAGGATAAATAAATGACGGACAGGTGGGTGGATGTGGAGATCTCAGGTCCAGACTAGGGTCTTGTGGGGGACGCTTGACATAAATATGCTTAGGTCTAAAGAGTGTGTTAGAGGGGAGAAGGGAAGAAGAGGGAGGGAGGAAGGAAGGGAGGAAAGAAGAGAGAGAGAGAGAGAGAGAGAGAGAGAGAGAGAGAGAGAGAGAGAGAGAGAGAGAGAGAAAAGAGGGGGGGAGGGGAGGAGAAGGGGGGGCTGGGATATCCAGCAGTCCTCTTTACACACGCTGCCTGCCCACCTGCCGCAAACCTAGGTCCCTAGAAGGAACCTAGCGGAATTGTCAGTCAACCAACACAGAGAATGTTTTCTTTCTTTTCTTTTCTGATGTGAGTACACTGTAGCTGTCTTCAAGACACACCAGAAGAGGCCATCAGATGGTTGTGAGCCACCCTGTGGTTGTTGGGAATTGAACTCAGGACCTCTGGAAGGGCAGTCAGTGCTCTTAACCACTGAGCCATCTCTCCAGCCCCGATAATGTTTTCTAAACCCTACCATGCTGCCCTCCTCTCTGCTACTCTAACTGAGCAATCAGGACAGTACCATCCCTCTGTCGTCTACATCCGTTTTTTTTTCTCAATAGTTCATCTCTACATGCTGCATCCTCAGAGCGTATCAGACACGTGGCCTGCGGCCATTGGTCATGCTCTATTTTAAACTTATAGTTTGGGTGTGTGTTGAAGCCGGATGCTGAGCAGAGTTTAGGTGGGGGTGGGGGTGGCACGCAGCCAGGCATGGGTCGGGCTTGAGGGTTTTCTAGAGCTTCTGGACCTAAGTTGAACCAAGACATCTTTGAACATAAACCTCCAGACTTTATTTCTTACAGTGGGCAAAGGAGAGAGAGAGAGAGAGAGAGAGAGAGAGAGAGAGAGAGAGAGAGAGAGAGAGAATAAATGATAGATGATAGAAGTGGTTTATTTCTTCAAATAAAATTAAAAAGATGGCTTTTTAATGCATGAGTATCTAGTATATTATAATGATATACTTCATAATTCAAAAAGTAAGATAGAATTAATCAACCTCTCAAACAATCTTGAATGGTTTAAGCTAACTCCAATCTGACATTATTGTTATAATTTATTATTGTAGATTATTTTGTAAAATATATGTGAATATTATAAATTATTATTGTAATCATTTTTCAAAACAATTATAAGACATACTGGAGGATTGAATGAAAATTTGTTTGAATTTGCTATTTTTAGTGTTGAGCATTCAATTTGATAACTCAGCTCAAAGACTTCATGTTTATTGACTCAAGAAGGGCAACTGCTTAGTCATAGCATTAGTCTGCTAACTGACAAGAAGAGCAGGAAGACAGGAAAACAAACCCATCTCAGGGGTAAATGGGGTAGGTATTATGGGGTGACACTGACATGCCCCACAGGTGTGTGCTTGGATGCTTGGTCTCCAGCTGATGGTGCTAATTTAGAAGGCTCTGGAATCTTTAACAAGCACTGTCTAAGCCAGGTGGTGGTGGCGCACAAGTTTAATCCCAGCACTTGGGAGGCAGGCAGATTTCTGAGTTGGAGGCCAGCCTGATCTACAGAGTGAGTTTCAGGACAGCCAGGGCTACTCAGAGAAACCCTGTCTCAAAAAAAACAAAAAAACCAACCAACCAACCAAACAAAAACCTTAAGTACTGTCTAGCAAGTAGAAGTAGGTCATTAAGGGTGGGCTTTCTCCCATTCCTGCCCCACTGTCTGTTCCACCCCCCTCCTGTCTACCAAGATGTGAACAACCTTCACACACTTCTCCCCCAGTGAACGGAGCTGTTAGGACACCATGGGACCAAAAACAAAGAAACAAACAAAAAACAGAAAAAAAAATTTCTATCTCTAAGTTGTTTCCCATAGGTGCTGTGGTTGCAGCAATGGAAAAGTAATCGCTACATCAAGTACTGGAAAAATTGACCTACAAAATATCAACTCTGTGACATAAGTTAAGAAAACTATTAATTTTTTTGTAAAGATTTTATTTATTTATTTTATGTATATGAGTACACTGTAGCTGGACAGATGGTTATGAGCCCCCATGTAGTTGCTGGGGTTTGAACTCAGGACCTTCAGAAGAACAGTCAGTGCTCTTAACCTCTGAGCCATCTCACCAGCCTGAAAACTATTAGGTTTAATAGCAAAAGAGAAAAAGAAAAAAAAAGGTTCCCTACAGATAAAATGTCAAATAATCTTAAAAACAAAGCCAAACCAAAAACCAACTATGATAGTGATTTTTGATTGGCAACTTGCTACAATCTCGAGTTGCCTGGGAAATGAGTCTCTAGGACAAATCATCTAGGTTTTGTTGGCCAGTGGGTGCACCTGTGAGGGATTTCCATCCTTAGCTGAGGTGGGAAGACACATTCTGAATGTTGATGGTCCAGTCATGAGCTGGACCCCAAAAAGAATGAAAAGGAAAGAGAGAGCCACCACTGACGAGCATGAGTGCATCTATTCTGTTCCTGCTCTCGACCGTGCGCGTGGTCAGCTGCTTCAAGCTCCTGCCGCCTTTATGTCCCTGCCATGGCGGACTGTAACCAGGAGCTATGAGCTAAAATAAAGCCCCTCTCCAGTAAGTTATGGTGTTTAACCACAGCAACAGGAAATGTAAACAGGATTCCAGCAAAGTAACAAGAGCCATCATTTCCAAAAACAATGAAAGAAAGTGTGATCCAAGTTCTTTTTATAAAATATCATGTCCTGCAGAACATACTTTCCGCCTGCGATACTTTATCCAACTCTGCCATCAACTGGAGGCGCCCCCTAAGGGGGTGATTAGTGTCTCTCTCATTGTGGTAATGACTCTTGATTATCAATCTCACAGCATCTAGAATCATCAAGGAAACAAGGGTCTGGGTGTGTCTGAAAGATTGTCTAGGTTAAGCTAATTGAAGTTGGAAAAGTCAGCAGTGCCACCCATGGGCAGTGGTCCCTCTTAGCATAAAAGGGAGAAACTTAGTGGAGCATCGGTGGCCATTTTTCCCAGCCTCTTGACTGTGGAGTCTATATAACTGGCCACATTCTCCTACCACCACACTTGCCCTACTATGATGGACCGTGTCCTCTGGACCTACAGCCGGAATAAATCCTTCCTTCTTTCCTGCCTCCTTCCCTCCTTCTTCCTTTCTTGTTTCTGTTGCGTTGTCAGGTTCCTCACAGAGACTAGTAACTAATCGCCCTCAGATGAAATGGGAAATGTCACCAGACTGGTGTTGAACACTTTAAAATATGTAAATACACATTTCAGATTAAGATAAAGATTGGGGCAAAGGCAGAAGG
Source organism: Montemys delectorum (assembly GCA_019843815.1). Taxonomy (NCBI): domain Eukaryota; kingdom Metazoa; phylum Chordata; class Mammalia; order Rodentia; family Muridae; genus Montemys; species Montemys delectorum. The sequence goes on from JADRCD010124268.1 coordinate 8,961, forward strand.
TTAATGTACGAATGTTATATGTTATTACAAAGTCGGAATAAGGCAACTAAATTATGGGCAAAAAAAAGGGGGGGACAAAGAGCTCATTGGTCATTGAGAGTAGGCGGGGCTTTAAGAGACAAGCATAGGCAAAGCTACATGAGGAAATGATGGGACAAGGATGTTTAAAAAATATGAGCAGTGGTGTGTGTGTGTGTGTGTGTGTGTGTGTGTGTGTGTGTGTGTGTTCTGTGCCATGGTGAGCCATGGTGTGTTCCAAGGGCTGGGGCAAAGATAAGTTTTAAAAGACAAAAAGATAACATGCAACAGGTTTACTCTCTTGCCCACTAACCCCCTGAGTACCCTCCCTCAGGTGCTATAGATCAGGAGGTTTCCGCTGTGGTTGGAGTTTATAGGACCGATTCCTAGCCCCGTCTGAGACCCAAGAATTTCTCTCTCCAAGCCTCCGTCAGCACCATTTTACGTATTCATCCAGAATCCCATACTGCCTTGCCTCTCCCCATCTCACATTCTCTCCCTTTCAGACCCAGAGCCTCTAAGTTCACCGCTCCACCACTGTGTTTGGTCTTTCTTTCTTTCTCTTTCTTTCTTTCTTTCTTTCTTTCTTTCTTTCTTTCTTTCTTTCCTTCTTTCCTTCTTTCCTTCTTTCTTCCTTTGCAGGCAGGGTCTCGTGCATCCCAAGCTGGCCTTTGACTAACTAGGAATGTAATCTCCTTGACTCTCTTGCCTCCTCCCTCCTTCCCGGATTACAGGCTGGCACCTCTCTGCTCAGTTTCATGTGGTGCTGGGGATCCAACTCATCCCATCCAGGCGAACACTCTATGAATGAAGTAGCGTTCCCAGGGACTTATTTTGCATTCTTAATTTTAAAAATCTTTCCAGAGAACAGTGCTGCTTTAATTGACTGTTACAACAGAGGTCATTATTAAAGCAAAGCAAAACAAAACAAAACAAAACAAAACAAAAAAACCCCAAACCCCTCCCCCAAAAAACCCCAAAAACAAACAAAAAAAACTACTTTATCACCCCAAATGAGAGAATTCACACCATCATCAACTAAATAAATCCATCAGAGAGATGACACTACCTACCTGAGAATATTAGCATGTTGGAGGTGTGTGTGTGTGTGTGTGTGTGTGTGTGCATCTCCTGTGCCATCGTGAGCCACGGTGTGTTCCAAAGGCTGAGGCAAAGGGAATTTTAAAAGACAAGAAGGAATTCATCTGATGTCTTGAATCCTTGGCTGCAACAATGATTTGTAACAAATGTGGCGTGGTGTCAACCTAAGGCTGGCCTGTTTGTAGGCACAGGTCCTTGTAGGAGGCTGTGTATCCTTTGTGGTGTCCTTTGTTCAAGCTGTGGTTCTGGTGCAGCCGTTCTGGATGGCTACTCCCAGCTAGCACAGGTGAACACACCCTCTCTTCACATGCTCCTTACCTTATCGTGTTTGCCGTCGCCACACTTGGCGTAGGTGAGCCTATTTTGCCTCTGAGGGAGGTCTTCCACATGTCTGTCACACAGGAATAGAAATACAATTTTCCTTGGCGACAGTTTTTCTTTGGTCATGGTAACAATGTGTAGTTTCTATTATAGGTGTCTCTGCAATAATTTTCACATTATTTTAAAATAGCTCGACTTTTGATATTTTTTACAGGGACTTCATTGACTCTGTAGATTGCTTTGGGTAGATGAACACTTAAACAATATTTATTCTACCCGTGGGAAGATGAACATTGAAGCAATATTTGTTCACCCCATGGGTAGATGGATATTTATACAGTATCTATTTTTCCCATGCTCTTTCATTGAGCTACAATCACAATCCCTATTCATTTATTTTAAAGAGCTAAGTCACACTATGTTGCCTAGACTGATCTCGGACTCCTGGGTCCATGTGATTTCCCTGCCTCAGTTTCCCAAGGAGCTGGAACTACAGGCACAGGATATTGTATCTGGTTCTATGTTTAAAAAAAATTATGTGTTGTGTGTGTGGGTTGGTGCACATGAGTGCAATACCTGAGGAGACCAGAAGAGGGCGCTGGATCTTCTGGAGCAGGAGTGAGCTGTCCAAAGCCAGGGCTCTCTACATATGTTAAGGTTCCCAGCCTCTGAAATTAATGGTGTTTTTTGTTTGTTTCTGGCCATTTGAGACAGTCTTTCATTGCATAGCTCATATTTGCCTCACTTGTCATCCTCTTGCCTCTGCCTCCTGAAAGCCAGGACTACAGGCATATACTACCATACCTGGCTTCTGTGTGTTGTTTTCAGTACCTACTTTGGGCTGTGTGCATAGGTGATCCGTATCAGAGCAGCAGACAACTAAAGCAATGAAGCCCAGTCTCTTACCTAAGCAAAGAAGTTGGTAATTGTCATTGTGGGACATCCCCAAACTTTACATGGTTGCAATTAAATCAATATATGACGTCAGTAAAGGGTGTCTCATGATCATGCAAGAGTGCCAGGAACGTTAGCTCCATCAGTGACGTGAAGCATTCAGTTGTCACGGTCTCCTGAGGAGGAACTGATGACCTAGTCTGGATTATGGGTCACTTGACTGCGTTCCCTGTTGGGAAATAAACACTTTGTTCCATTTGTCTGTTTTTGAATTTAGGTAAACAACCTCTTCTAGACTTCCTCCTCCTCCTCCTCCTCCTCCTCCTCCTCCTCCTCCTCCTCCTCCTCCTCCTCCT
>JADRCD010124274.1:0-12789 GCA_019843815.1 Montemys delectorum
ATTTTCATGACATTTTCTGTAGATTTCTTCAGTTCTCTCAAAAGCAATTACAGAAAACATCTTAAATCTTATCAGAAAAAGTTTCCATTTGCTTTCATGTTGAGGAAACACAGATTCTCTGTGTTTTCCATTTTACCATCATTTTCTCTTTGGAATTCTCCAATTTTCATGACTTTTCGTACAGAATTCTTCAATATTCTCAAAAACATTTAAGCATAACATCTTGCATCTTCTCAGTAAAAGTTTCCATTTGCTTTCTCAATTATGAAATATAGTTTTTCTGTGTTTTTCATTTTTCCATTTCCTAGGAACTGTTCAATTTTCATGACATTTTCTGTAGATTTCTTCAGTTTTCTCAAAAGCAATAACCGAGAACATCTTCAATCTTATCAGAAAAACTTATCATTTGCTTTCATAATGAGGAAACATAGAGTCTCTGTGTTTTCCATTTTACCATCATTTTCTCTTTGGAATTCTCCAATTTTCATGACATTTCATATAAAATTCTTCAATTTTCTCAAAACCAATTACCGAAAACATCTTTAAGCTTATCAGAAAATGTTTCCATTTGCTTACTCAATTAGGAAACAAAGCTTCTCTGAGTTTTCCATTTTACCAACCTTTTCTCCCAGGAGTTCTTCAATTTTCATGACATTTCATATAGAATTCTTGAATTCTCTCAAAAACTGTTTCCATGAATATCTTGTATCATATCAGAAAATGTTACCATTTGCTATCTCAATTAGGAATCTTAGGTTTTCTGTGTTTTCCATTTTACCATCATTATTTACTACGAATTCTTCAATTTTCACAATTTTTTCAATAGATTTCTTCAACCTTCTCAAAAGCACTGAACGATGACATCTTGAATCTTAGGAGAAATTTTTTCCATATGCTTTTTCAGTTAGGAGTCATAGGTTTTCTGTGTTTTCCATTTTACCATCATTATTTACTACGAATTCTTCAATTTTACAATATTTTCAATAGATTTCTTCAACTTTCTCAAAAACAGTGACCGATGACATCTTGAATCTTACCAGAAATTCTTTCAATTGGTTTTCTCAATTAGGAATCATAGGTTTTCTGTGTTTTCAAATTTACCATCATTATTTCCTACAAATTCTTCAATTTACACAACATTTTCTGTAGATTTCCTCAATACTCTCAAAAGTATTTACCAAAAACTTCCTGAAGGTTATCAGAAAATGTTTCCATTCGCTTTCTCCATTAGGAAACATAGCTTCTCTGTGTTTTCCATTTCCCATCATTTTATCTCTTCAAATTCTCCAATTATCATGACATTTCACGTAGAATTCCTCAATTTTCTCAGAAGCAATTATCCAAAACATCTTGAATCTTATCAGAAGAAGTTTCCATTTGCTTTCTCAATTAGAAAGCATGGCTCCTCTGTGTTTTCCATTTCCTGTCATTTTCTCTGTAGAGTTCTTCTATTTTAATCACTTTTACTATAGAATTCGTCCATTTTATCAAAAGCAATTAACGAGAACATCTTGCATCCTATCAGAAAAAGTTTCTGTTTGCTTTCTCAATTGTGAAATAGAGCATTTCTCTGTTATCCATTTATCATCTTTTTCTCCTATGTTTTCTTCCAATTTCATGACATTTCCTATAGAATTCTTGAATTTTCTCAAAGACCATTTCCATGAACATCTTGTTTCGTATCAGAAAATGTTTCCATTTGCTATCTCAATTAGGAATCATAGGTTTTCTGTGTTTTCCATTTTACCATCATTATTTAGTAAGAATTCTTCAATTTTCACAATATTTTCGACAGATATCTTCAACTTTCTCAAAAGCACTGAATGATGACATCTTGAATCTTATGACAAATTTTTTCCAGGTGCTCTCTCAGTTAATAATTCATAGGTTTTCTGTGTTTTCCATTTTACCATCATTTTCTCCTACGAATTCTTCAATTTACACAACATTTTCTATAGATTTCTCCAATTTCTCAAAAGCAATTACCGATAACATCTTGCATCCTATCAAGAAAGTTTCCATTTGCTTTCTCAATGATGAAATATATCTTTTTTGTGTTTTTCATTTTACCATCCTATTCTCCTAGGAGCTCTTCAATTTTCATGACATTTTCTGTAGATTTCTTCAGTTCTCTCAAAAGCAATTACAGAAAACATCTTAAATCTTATCAGAAAAAGTTTCCATTTGCTTTCATGTTGAGGAAACATAGATTCTCTGTGTTTTCCATTTTACCATCATTTTCTCTTTGGAATTCTCTAATTTTCATGATTTTTCATATAGAATTCTTCAGTATTCTCAAAAACATTTAAGCATAACATCTTGCATCTTCTCAGTAAAAGTTTACATTTGCTTTCTCAATTATGAAATATAGTTTTTCTGTGTTTTTCATTTTACCATTTCCTGGGAACTATTCAATTTTCATGACATTTTCTGTAGATTTCTTCAGTTTTCTCATAAGCAATTATCAAGAACATCTTCAATGCTACCCGAAAATGTTTCCGTTTGCTTTATCAATGCTGAAACGTAGATTCTCTGTGTTTTCCATTTTACCATCATTTTCTCTTTGGAATTCTACAATTTTCAAGACATTTCTTATAGAATTCTTCAATTTTCTCAAAAGAAATTCCCGAAAACATCTTGAGGCTTATCAGAAATGATTTGATATGCTTACTCAATTAGGAGACAAAGCTTCTCTGGGTTTTCTGTTTTACCGTCTTTTTCTCCTAGAAGTTCTTCAATTTTCATGAAATTTCATAGAGAATTCTGCCATTTTCTCAAAAACCATTTCCAAGAACATTTTGTATCGTATCAGAAAATGTTTCCATTTGCTATCTCAATTAGGAATCATAGGTTTTCCATGTTTTCCATTTTACCATCATTATTTACTAGGAATTCTTCAATTTTCACAATATTTTCAAAAGATTCCTTCAACTTTCTCAGAAGCAGTTACCAATAAGGTATTAAATCTTACCAGAAATTGTTTCAATTGCTTTTCTCAATTAGGAGTCATAGGTTTTCTGTATTTTCCATTTTACCATCATTATTTCCTTCAAATTCTTTAGTTTACACAACATTTTCTATAGAATTTTTCAATTTTCTCAAAGCATTTACCGAAAACATCTTGAATCTTATCAGAAAATGTTTCCATTTGCTTTCTCCATTAGGAAACATACCTTCTCTGTGTTTTCCATTTCCCATCATTTTCTCTTTGAAATTCTCCAATTATCATGACATTTCATATAGATTTCCTCAATTTTCTCAAAATCAATTACTGAAAACATCTTGAATCTTATCAGAAGAAGTTTCTATTTGCTTTCTCAATTAGGAAACATAGCTCCTCTGTGTTTTCGAATTCCTGTCATTTTCTCTATGGAGTCCTCATTTTTAATCACATTTATTATAGAATTCTTCAATTTTCTCTAAAGCAATTAACGAGAACATCTTGCATCCTATCAGAAAAAGTTTCCATTTTTTTCTCAATTATGAAATATAGCGTTTCTATGTTTTCCATTTTACCATCTTTTTCTCCTACGTTTTTTTCAAATTTCATGATATTTTATATAGAATTCTTCAATTTTCTCAAAGACCATTTCCATGAACATCTTGTATCGTATCACAAAATGTTTCCATTTGCTATCTCAATTAGGAATCATAGGTTTTCTGTGTTTTCCATTTGCCATCATTATTTACTACGAGTTCTTCAATTTTCACAATATTTTCGATAGATATCTTCAACTTTCTCAAAAGCACTGAACGATTACATCTTGAATCTTATGAGAAATTTTTTCCTTTTGCATTCTCAGTTAGAAATCATAGGTTTTCTGTGTTTTCCATTTTATTGTCATTATTTCCTACGAATTCTTCTATTTACACAACATTTTCTATAGATTTCTCCAATTTCTCAAAAGCAATTACCGATAACATCTTGCATCCTATCAAGAAAATTTCCATTTGCTTTCTCAATGATCAAATATAGCTTTTTTGTGTTTTTCATTTTACCATCATATTCTCCTAGGAGCTCTTCAATTTTCATGACATTTTCTGTAGATTTCTTCAGTTTTCTCATAAGCAATTACCTAGAACATCTTGAATGTTACCCGAAAATGTTTCCGTTTGCTGTCTCAATGAGGAAACATAGATTCTCTGTGTTTTCTGTTTCATCATCATTTTCTCTTTGGAATTTGTAGTGGCTATTCCTGGTTGTCAACTTGACTATGTCTGAAATGAACTACAATCCAGCATTAGAAGGCTCACCTGTGGCCCTAATCTGGAGGCTGAGAGACTTTGGACCACTTCCTCCATGGAAAGGACAACGTTTTGTTCTTATTGGAGTAGATAGTTATTCTGGTTATGGATTTGCCTTTCCTGCACGAAATGCTTCTGCTAAAACCACCATCCGTGGATACCTAAAAGTTTTGCTGTTAACCTTTCTCCAGTTCTTCCCCAGAGGGACCTACAGCCTTTTACAAGAGTAACTGTACACTGGGGGAAAGGAAATAATCAGACTTTCTGGGGTCTATTGGATTCTGGTTCTGAATTGATACTAATCCCAGGAGACCCCAAGAAACATTGTGGCCCTCCAGTTAAAGTAGGGGCCTATGGAGGACAGGTGATTAATGGAGTTTTGACTGATGTCCGACTCACAGTATGTCCAGTAGGTCCCCGAACACATCCTGTGTTCATTTCTCCAGTTCCAGAATGTATCATCTGGGATTAAAGGTGTGGTGGCATAGTGACTATGAATCCTAGAAGATTTAGACTGGAAGATCAACAAGTTCAAGCAAGGTCAGCTGGGGTTAAAGGTGTGGTGGCACACACCTTTAATCTGGGCCACACTTTTAGCTGGGGACCTATATAAGGACATTGGAAGAAGGAAGGCTCTCTCTGCTTCCCCTGCTTGCCTTGTGGGGCTGAGCAATTGCTGGATCCTTGGACTTCCATTCACAGCTGCTGCTGCGACTGTTGTTGGGAGTTGATTGTTGGGAGTTGGACTACAAACTGTAAGTCATCAATAAATCCCTTTACTACATAGAGACTACCATAAATTCTATGACTCTAGAGAACCCTGACTAAGACAGAATTCTACAATTTTCATGACATTTCATATAGAATTCTTCAATTTTCTCAAAAGAAGTTACTGAAAACATCTTGAAGCCTATCAGAAAAAGTTTCCATATGCTTACTCAATTAGGAAACAAAGCTTCTCCGTGTTTTCCGTTTTACCCTCTTTTTCTCCTAGGAGTTCTTCAATTTTCATGATATTTTATTCACAATTCCTCAATTTTCTCAAAAACCATTTCCAAGAACATCTTGTATCCTATCCGAAAACATTTCTGTTTGCTATCTCAATTAGGAATCATAGGTTTTGTCGGTTTTCCGTTTTACATCATTATTTCCTATGAATTCTTCAATTTTTACAATATTTTTGATAGATTTCTTCAACTTTCTCAAAAGCAGTGACCGATAACATATTGAATCTTACCAGAAATTGTTTCAATTGGCCTTCTCAATTAGGAATCATAGGTTTTCTGTGTTTTCCATTTTACCATCATTATTTCCTACAAATTCTTCAATTTACACAACATTTTCTATAGATTTCCTCAATTTTCTCGAAAGCATTTACCGAAAATATCTTGAATGTTATCAGAAAATGTTTCCATTTGCTTTCTCCATTAGGAAACAAGACTTCTCTGTGTTTTCCATTTCCCATCATTTTCTCTCTTGGAATTCTCCAATTATCATGACATTCCATATAGAATTCCTCAATTTTCTCAAAATCAATGACTGAAAGCATCTTGAATCTTATCAGAAGAAGTTTCCATTTGCTTTCTCACTTAAGAAACATAGCTTCTCTGTGTTTTCCACTTCCCATCATTTTCTCTATGGAGTTCTTCAATTTTAATCACATTTTCTATAGAATTCTTCAATTTTCTCAAAAGCAGTTAATGAGAACATCTTGCATCCTATCAAAAAAAGTTTCCATTTTCTTTCTCTTTTATTTTTATTAGTTTTTTTTATTCACATGTATATGATTTCTCCTTTCCGAGTTTCTCCTCCAAAAAACAAACAAACAAACAAAAACAACAAGAACAAACGCCTTTTGCCTCTACCCTCCCCATGCCTGCCACCCCACCCTCTCCCACTTATTGGCCCTGGCATTACCCTACACTGGGGCACAAAACCTTTACAAGGTCTAGGTCCTTTCCTCCCATTGATGATCAAATTTGCAATCCTCTACTATACACATGCTATCAAAACAATCAGTCCAACCATGTATAGTCCTTGGTTGGTAGTTGAGTCCCTGGGAGCTCTGAGGGTACTAGTTAGTTCATATTGTTATTTCTAAAGGACTGGAAACCCTTCAGCTCCATAGATCCTTTCTCTAACTCCTTCATTGGGGACCGTGTACTCAGTTCAATGAATTGCTGTGAGCTTCTACATCTGTATTAGTCAGGTATTGTCAGAGCCTCTCAGGAGATAGCTATATTTAGGCTGGCTTGTCCTTCCTTCAGTCTCTGCTCCATAGTTAATCTCTGCAACTCCTTCCATGGGTATTTGGTTCCTCCTTTTAAGAAGGAATGAAATGTTCACATTTTGGTCTTCCTTCTTCTTAAGTTTCCTGTGGTTTGTGGGTTGTTCTTCCTGTATTCCAAATTTCTGGGCTAATAACCACTTATCAGAGAATGCATACCATGTGTGTTCTTTTCTGATTGGGTTACCTCACTCAGGATGATACTCTCCAGATCCATCCATTTCCCTAAGAATTTCATAAATTCATTGTTTTTAATAGCTGAGTAGTACTCCATTGTGTAGATGTACCACAATTTCTATATCCATTCCTCTGTTGAGGGACATCTGGGTTGTTTCCAGTTTCTGGCTATTATAAATAAAGCTGCTATGAACATGGTGGAGCATGTGTCCTTATTACATGTTGGAGCATATTTTGGGTATATGCCCAGGAGTGTTTATAGCTGGGTCCTCTGGTAGATTTATGTCCAACTTCTGGAGGAACCACAACACTGATTTCCAGAGTGGTTGTACCAGTTTGCAATCCCACCAGCAATGAAGTAGTGTTCCTCTTTCTCCACAACCTCTCCAGCATCTGCTGTCACCTGAGTCTTTTATCCTAGCCAATCTGACTGGTGTGAGGTGGAATCTCAGAGTTGTTTTGATTTGCATTTCCCTGATGACTAAGGATGTCGAACATTTCTTTAGGTGCTTTTCAGCCATTCATTGTTCATCAGTTGAAAATTCTTTGTTTAGCTCTGTACTCCATTTTTAATAGGGTTATTTAGTTCTCTGGAGTCTAACTTCTTCAGTTCTTTGTATACATTGGATATTAGCCCTCTATCAGATATAGGGTTGGTAAAGATCTTTCCCCAATTTTTTGGTTGCCGTTTTGTCCTATTGACAGTGTCTTTTGCCTTACAGAAGCTTTGCAATTTTATGAGGTCCCATTTGTCAATTCTTGATCTTAGAGCAGAAGCTATTGGCTTTCTCTTCAGGAAAATTTCCCCTGAGCCTATTTGCTCGAGGTTCTTCCCCACTTACTTTTCTATTAGTTTCTATGTATCTGGTTTGATGTGAAGGTCCCTGATCCACTTGGACTTGAGCTTTGTAAAAGGAGAAAGGAATGGATTGATTTGCATTTTTCTACATGTTGACCGCCAGTCGAGCCAGTACCATCTGTTGAAAACGCTGTCCTTTTTCCACTTTATGGTTTTAGCTCCTTTGTCAAAGATCAAGTGACCATAGGTGCATGGGTTCTTTAATGGGGCTTCAATTCTGTTCCATTGATTTACCTGCCTGTCACTGTACCAATACCATGCAGTTTTTATCACAATTGCTCTGTAGTACAGCTTAAAGTCCAGGATTGTGATTCCACTAGAGGTTCCCTTATTGTTGAGAATAGTTTTGGCTATCCTGGGTCTTTTGTTGTTCCAGATGAATTTACCTATTGCTCTTTCTAAGTCTGTGAATTGAGTTGGAATTTTGATGGGGATTGCATTGAATCTGTAGATTGCCTTCGGTAAGATGGCCATTTTAATATTTTAGTCCTGCCAATCCATGAGCATGGGAGATTGTTCCATCTTCTGAGATCTTCTTCAATTTCCTTCTTCAGAGACTTGAAGTCTTGTCAAACAGAGCTTTTACTTGCTTAGTTAGAGTTACACTGAGGTATTTTATATTATTTGTAACTATTGGGAAGGGTGTTGTTTCCCTAATTTCTTTCTCTGCCTGTTTATCCTTTGTGTAGGGGAAGGCTTCAGATTTGCTTGAGTTAACTTTATATCCAGCTACTTTGCTGAAGTTGTTTATCAGCTTTAGGAGCTCTCTGGTCGAATTTCTGGGGTCACTTAAGTATACTATCATATCATCAGCAAATAGTGATAATTTGACTTCTTCCTTTCCAATTTGTATCCCTTTGATCTCCTTTTGTTGCCTAATTGCTCTGGCTAGAACTTCAAGTACAATATTGAATAGGTAGGGAGAGAGTGGGCAGCCTTGTCTAGTCCCTGATTTTAGTGGGATTGCTTCTCCTTCTATGGTAATTGAGAGTTTTGCTGGGTATAGTAGCCTGGGCTGGCATTTGTGTTCTTGTAGGGTCTGTATGACATCTGCCCAGGATCTTCTAGCTTTCATAGTTTCTGGTGAGAAGTCTGGTGTAATTCTGATGGGCCTGCCTGTATATGTTACTTGACTTTTTTCCCTTTACTGCTTTTAATATTCTTTCTTTGTTTAGTGCATTTGGTGTTTTGATTTTTATGTGATGGGAGGAATTTCTTTTCTGGTCCAGTCTATTTGGAGTTCTGTAGGCTTCTTGTATGTTCATGGGCATCTCTTTCTTTAGGTTAGGGAAGTTTTCTTCTATAATTTTGCTGAAGATATTTACTGGCCCTTTAAGTTGGAGGTCTTCACTCTCTTCTATACCTATTATCCTTAGGTTTGGTTTTCTCATTGCATCCTAGATTTCCTGGATGTTTTGGGTTAGGGTCTTTTGCATTTTGCATTTTCTTTGACTGTTCTGTCAATGTTGTCTATGTTATCTTCTGCCCCTAAGATTCTCTCTTCTATCTCTTGTATTCTGTTGGTGATGCTTGCATCTATGTTTCATTACTTTTTTCCTAAGATTTCTAATTCCAGGGTTGTCTCTTTTTGTGATTTCTTTATTGTTTCTACTTCTTTTTTTAGGTCCTGAATGGTTTTACTCAAGTCCTTCACCTGTTTGTTTGTGTTTTCCTGCAATTCCTTAAGGGATTTTTGAGTTTGCTCTTTAAGTGCTTCTACTTGTTTACTTGTGAACTCCTTTAATTCTTTATGGGATTTTTTTTTGTTTCCTCTTTAAGGGCTTGTACCTCTTTACCTGTGTTCTCCTGTATTTCTTTAAGGGAGTTATTCATGGTTCCTCTATCATCATTGTGAGATATGATTTTAGATCTAAATCTTGCTTTTCCAGTGTTTTGAGATATCCAGGGCTTGCTGCTGTAGGAGTATTAGGTTCTGATGAAGCCAAGCAGTCTTGGTTTCTGTTGGTAGGATTCTTACATTTGCCTTTCACCATCTCTTGATCTCTGGTGTTAGATGTTCTTGGTGTCTCTGACTAGAGCTTGTCCTGTCCCTGCCACCCTTCAACTCCCCTGCAATTCCTGAGGTGTGTGCCTCTCGGATGGTCCCACCCGAGTCTCTGGGCTGAAGCATGCCCTGGAGCGGGCCCTCCACCAGCAGGGAAGGAGCAGAGATGGTCACTGATTCAGCTCTGTCACTCGGAAGCTGAGAGGATCCTGTCCCTGCCGCCCTGCAACTCCCCTGCAATTCCTAAGGCCTGTGCCTCCCGGCTGATCCCACCTTAGAAAGTGACCAGAGAGAGAATGCTCCATTTGCTTTCTTAATTCGGAAACAAAGCTTCTCTGGGTTTTCCATTTTACCATCTACTTCTCCTAGGTTTTCTTCAATTTTCATGATATTTCATATAGAATTCTTAAAAGACCATTTACAAGAACATCTTATATCTTATCAGAAAATGTTTCCATTTGCTATCTCAATTAGGAATCATAGGTTTTCTGTGTTTTCCATTTTACCATCATTATTTCCTACGAATTCTTCAATTTTCACAATATTTTGGAAAGATATCTTCAACTTTCTCAAAAGCAGTGACTGAAGACATCTTGAATTTTATCAAAAATTGTATCCATTTGCTTTCTCAATTAGGGATCATAGGTTTTCTGTGTTTTCCATTTTACCATCATTATTTCCTATGAACTCTTCAATTTACACAACATTTTCTATAGATTTCTTAAATTTTCTCGAAGGCAATTATCGATAACATCTTGCATCCTATCAAAAAAGGTTTCATTTGCTTTCTCAATTATGAAATATAGCTTTTTTGTATTTTTCATTTTACCATCATATTCTCCTAGAAGCTGTTCAATTTTCATGACATTTTCTGTAGATTTCTTCAGTTTTCTCAAAAGCAATTACCGAAAACATCTTGAATCTTATCAGAAAAAGTTTCCATTTGCTTTCATAATGAGGAAACATAGATTCTCTGTGTTTTCCATTTTACCATCATTTTCTCTTTGGAATTCTCCAATTTTCATGACATTTCATATAGAATTCCTCAATTTTCTCAAAAGCAATTACAGAAAACATCTTGAATCTTATCAGAAGAAGTTTCCATTTGCTTTCTCATCTAGGATACATAGCTTTTCTGTGTATTCCATTTCCCGTCATTTTCTGTACGTAGTTCTTCAATTATAATCACATTTTCTATTTCAAAAAGCTATTAATGAGAACATCTTGCATCCTATCAAAAAAGTTTCCATTTGCTTTCTCAATTTTGAAATACAGCGTTTTTGTGTTTTTCATTTTACCATCATATTCTCCTAGGAGCTGTTCAATTTTCATGACATTTTCTGTAGATTTCAGAAGTTTTCTCAAAAGCAATTACCAAAAACATCTTGAATCTTATTAGAAAAAGTTTCCATTTGCTTACTCAATTAGGAAACAAAGCTTCTCTGTGTTTTCCGTTTTACCATCTTTTTCTCCTAGGAGTTCTTCAATTTTCATTACATTTCATATAGAATTGTTCGATTTTATCAAAGACTATTTCCAAGAACATCTTGTATCTTATCAGAAAATGTTTCCATTTGCTATCTCAATTTAGTAATCATAGGTTTTCTGTGTTTTTTTTAACCATGATTATTTCCTATGAATTCTTCAATTTTTACAATATTATCGATAGATTTCTTCAACTTTCTCAAAAGCAGTGACCAATAACATCTTGAATCTTATAAATTTTTTCCATTTGCTTTCTCAATTAGGAATCATAGGTTTTCTGTGTTTTCCATTTTACCATCATTATTTCCTACGAATTCTACAATTTTCACAATATTTTGGATAGATATCTTCAATTTTCTCAAAAGTAATTACCGATAACATCTTGAGTCTTATCAGAAGAAGTTTCCATTTACTTTCTCAATTAGGAAACATAGCTTCTCCGTGTTTTGCATTTTACCATCCCAAAGGCTCATTCAAGTGTGTATGTGCACAATCTTCCTGTCCTGGATGAAGGTTGAATGGACTTCCTAGAAGCTTCCTCATGCCTTCCCTGCTCTCCTCAGAGTCTCCTACCCCTGCTCTTCTGACTTTGTAGGGCAATAACCTCCTTTTTATTTTTCTGCATCTATTGGAAGCCTAGAAAACTCACTTCATATATAGAAGCTTAAAAATGAAACCTTTATTTTCTGAGTGCTCAGGGAGGTGGCCAGTTCAGGATCCCAATCCCTGAAGGGAGATTGTACATTTTTATAAGATAGGACCCAAAGCAAGGGGATGAAGTAGACTGATGCATGCATTAACCAATCCTATTTTGACACAAACGGTTAACATTGGTGGCTGAGCCTTATCTGAGTCACATGGTTTCAGGGTCCTTGGGTCAACTTTTATAGTCAGGCCCAGTCCTGGACTCTGGCCTGGCATTTTAGAATGATAAGGGAACAAAGGAGTGGACAAGCTGCTTGCAGTCAATTAAGTCAAAACAGGCAGCACATTTATGACTTGTGTGTCCTAGTTTAGATAACAGGAAGACAGCGTCTTCCTGCTTTGTCCTTTACTGATTAGCAGACAAACATGAAACATCTGAAGAAGCAAGATAGGAGTTGGGTTCCGGGGCCTGGGAACATGAGCTCAGTTTTGACCCTGTCAGCAAGGTGGAACTTGTTCCTGAGATGGCTGAACTCAGGAAACTCCCTTCTACCACATCAAGGCCTGCTCTCTCCAAGTGCCCTTTAGCAGTTCTTCAACCCCCTTCCCAGCAAAGTCAGCATCCTCCAGAAAAGTTCCAAAGTTCTTTGTCCTCACCAGCTGTCTTTTCTCCCAGGAGGAACTGCAAGCGAGGCCTCCCTTCTCCAAGAGCGACACTGGGCGATGGGAAAAGGAAGAGTAAGCTAGCATGATGCAGGCTACAGAAGAAATCCCAGAGAAAAGCCCGGAAATGATACAGTCTAGGGTACTCCATTGGGTTTGTTATCTCTGCCAGATAAAGAATTAAAAGGCAGGAAAAATCTGAAACAGGTGGCAGAGAAATCTCAAGCACTGTAGACCGAACCAGCAGTTAAAGAAAGGTGTTTGGTGGGCGGTAGTGGCACACTCTTTTAATCCCAGCATTTGGGAGGCAGAGGCAGGAGGATTTCTGAGTTCGAGGCCAGCCTGGTCTACAGAGTGAGTTCCAGGACAGCCAGGGCTACACAGAGAAACCCTGTCTCTAAAAAACAAAAAGAAAAAAAGAAA
>JADRCD010124274.1:13189-30744 GCA_019843815.1 Montemys delectorum
AGGAAGGAAGGAAGGAAGGAAGGAAGGAAGGAAGGAAGGAAGACAGAAAGAGAGAAAGAAAGGTGTTTATGGTGGCCAGTGGTGGGGAAACCACAAGCACACAGCAGATGACCAGAGAAAAGATCCTCTGCATAGCAGTGGAGGGGGGCACACACTACAACACTCAACAGCCTCAGAAAGACAAAAAACCCAGTCCTTTCTTGAGGCCTGGGGTTTTAAAGGCCTGAAGCATCTTCCTTCCCTCATTTAGAGTTGGTCAGTTTGAAAAGAGCTAAGATGGTTAATTAGCCCAGAACTGTTGAGTGACATAAGGTGATCAGGCCTTGAACTTGCTGCCAGCCATCAGCTGGGGGCCTGCTAGTGGGAGACAAAACCTATAATGCCTTTGCTTTAAGATGCCAGGCTTTTGTCTCAAGTCAGGAGGGTAAGGAAGAAGCTGCCATCTTTATTTGCCTATCCATGGCCCCTCTCTCTGTGTACTACAGAGTCTGTATAATTCCTAGTGTTTCAATGGTCCCAGTTGTCTAGTTGTTGTTGTTGTTGTTGTTGTTGTTGTTGTTGTTTAATTTTTATTTTTTTAAGTTTTATTGCATTATGAGAAAAGTTACATAATTTCAATTTATCTGAATTTGTTTTAAAGAAATATTTTTTAAAATATTTATTTATTTATTATATGTGAGTACACTGTAGCTGTCTTCAGACACACCAGAAGAAGGCATCAGATCTCATTATGGATGGCTGTGAGCCACCATGTGGTTGCTGGGGTTGAACTCAGGACCTTCAGAAGAGCAGTCAGTGCTCTTACCCGCTGAGCCATCTCTCCAGCCCCAACATTTAAAAAACATATTTTAATAGAATTAAATCACATTCTTGTTTTCCTTTTGTACCCCAACTCTTCCCAGAGACCCCTTATCAATACCTACAATATCTTTTTTCATATTCTTTAAAATTTATAAAATATTATAATGATAAAAATGAGTATTATAAAAGTTGTTTGATATAAAACAACAATCAATTTAACAATCTTATGTAGGTGCTTGTCTACGGCAATACTGAAAATACATGTTTTTCTCAATACAAATTTTAAATAACTCCAAACGTATTACCTGTATATTTCAAAACAATATATCACTACTAATATTTTCTTAAATGAACATAAATATATAAAGTGTTTTTGTTTGTTTGTTTGTTTTATATTTAGTAGAGCTTAAAATCTTGGCTCTTACTGTGCTAACTTGATACAAGAGTTACAAATGTCAAGCAAAGCATTCAGTCTTACTCTTTGTTGTTCTCTTATAAACCCCCTCCCAATTTAATTGTCTACATTTCTTTTGAGTATATAAATACTTTTAAAATATGTAAGCTGTTCTGAAAACCATAGTATAGTGTAAAACATGAAATAAACGATACTACTAATAGAGAGGCTGAGATAGGACAAGCAAGATCTCAAGACCATTATGTTGTACACAGCAAGACACTGTCATGAACAAACAAGCTGAAAGTGTGTATAGAGGGTATAATATTGGACCTATTTCTTCAATTACCAAATTAGAGAGACCATTGGATGACAGTCAATAAATTTCTAATTCCTCATATTTTTGAATTTCAATGGATTAGGATATGTTGGTAATATTAATTTTCATATTAAGATATTAAGAAAAAGTATAGCACTTGGGAGGCAGAGGCAGGAGGATTTCTGAGTTCGAGGCCAGCCTGGTCTACAGAGTGAGTTCCAGGATAGCCAGAGCTATACAGAGAAACCCTGTCTCGAAAATTCCAAAACGAAAAGAAAAGAAAAGAAAGTAATTGTTACTTCCTGTTGTTCCTGTTGTAAGAGGTGGAATTAGGTTTGTGTGGATTTGTTGAAAGATTACTTTCTTGCTTCTTCTAGGATGTAGTTTTGCTCTTTATGTTGGTGTTTTCCATCTATTGTCCTTTGTAGGGCTGGATTTGTGGAAAGATATTGTGTACATTTTGTTTTGTCATGGAATATCTTGTTTTCTCCATCTAAGGTAATTGAGAGTTTTGCTGGGTATAGTAGCCTGGGCTGGTATTTATGTTCTGGTAGGGTCTGTATGACATCTGCCCAGGATCTTCTAGCTTTCATAGTCTCTGGTGAGAAGTCCGCCATAATTCTGATAGGCCTGCCTTTATATGTTTTGACCTTTTTCCCTTACTGCTTTAAAATTCTTTCTTTGTTTAGTGCATTTGGTGTTTTTATTATTATGCGACGGGAGGGATTTCTTTTCTGGTCCAGTCTATTTAGAGTTCTGTAGGCTTCTTGTATGTTCATGGGCATATCTTTCTTTAGGTTAGGGAAGTTTTCTTCTATAATTTTGTTGAAGATATTAACTGGCCCATTACCTTGGGAGTCTTCACTCTCTTCTATACCTATATCCTTAGGTTTGGTCTTCTCATTGCGTCCTGGATTTCCTGGATGTTTTGGGTTAGGAGGTTTTTGCTTTTTGCACTTTCTTTGACTGTTGTGTCAATGTTTTCTACGGTGTCTTCTGCCCCTGAGATTCTCTCTTCTATCACTTGTATTCTGTTGGTGATGCTTGCATCTATGATT
Organism: Montemys delectorum; assembly: GCA_019843815.1. Taxonomy (NCBI): domain Eukaryota; kingdom Metazoa; phylum Chordata; class Mammalia; order Rodentia; family Muridae; genus Montemys; species Montemys delectorum. The sequence continues at coordinate 15,762 of JADRCD010124274.1, forward strand.
CCTGATTTCTTTCCTAGGTTTTCTATCTCCAGGGTTGTCTCTCTATCTAATTTCTTCATTGTTTCTATTTCCATTTTTAGATTCTGGATGATTTTGCTCATTTCCTTCACCTGTTTGATTGTGTTTTTCTGTAGCTCTTTAAGGGATTTCTGTGTTTCCTCTTGAAGGGCTTCTAGCTGTTTACCTGTGTTCTCCTGTATTTCTTTGAGGGTGTTATTTATGTCTTTCTTAAAGTCTTGTATCATCATCATGAGAAGTGATTTTATATCTGAATCTTGCTTTTCTGGTGTGATGGTGTGTCCAGGATTTGCAATGGTGAGAGTATTGGGTTCTGATGATGCCAAGTAACCTTGGTTTGTGTTGCTTACATTCTTATGCTTGCCCTGCATCATCTGGTTAAGTCTAGTTCTACCTGCTCTTGCTAAATCTGACTGGAGCCTGTCCTTCCTGTAATCCTGTTGTGTCAGAACTCCTCAGAGTCAAGCTGTCTCTATGATCCTGAGATTCTGGGATCCTGTGACCCTGGGCTTGTTAGAGCACCTGGGAGTGGAGCTTCCTCTGGGTGTTTTGGAAATGACTGCAGAATTTGAGCCCAAGGTCTGCTCAGAGCACTGGCTGGCCTAGGCAGACCAGAAGCAACCCAAACCACTGGGCTGGCAGAGTTCCTATGTGCCTGGTCCCACTGGTCCCAGTTACTCCAGGTGTTGGGACAGATGTTGTGTCTTCCTCATCTCTGATCCTGGGCATGTTAGAGTGCCTGGGAGTGGAGCTTCCTCTGGGTGTTGTGGGACTGGAAGGAACCTGTGCCACTGGGCTGGCAGAGCTCCTGTGTGCCTGGTCCCGCTGGTCCCAGTTACTCCTCGTATTCAGATAGATGTTGTGTCCTCCTTAACTCTGACTCTGGGCCTGTTAGAGCACCTAGAAGTGGAGTTTCCTCTGCATGTTGTGGGACTGGCTGTGGAGTTTGTGCCCAAGGTCTGCTCAGGGCACTAGGTCAGACAGACTGGAAGAAACCTGGGCCACTGGGCTGGCAGAGTTCCTGCGTGCTTGGTCCTGCTAGTCCCAGTTACTCCTGGTGTTGGGGCAGATGTTATGTCCTCCTCACCTCTGATACTGGGTGTGTTAGAGTGCCTGAGAGTAGAGCTTCTTCTGGGTGTTGGAACCTGACTGGAAGGAACCTGAGCCACATGGCACACGCCTTTAATCCCAGCACTTGGGAGGCAGAGGCAGGTGGATTTCTAAGTTCGAGGCCAGCCTGGTCTACAGAGTGAGCTCCAGGACAGCCAGGGATATACACAGAAACCCTGTCTCGAAAAAGCAAAAAAAAAAAAAAAAAAAAAAAAAAAAAAAAAAAGGGGGGGGGATGGCTTACGTGATTTCAGCTAGGTAGTCAAACTTGGCCGCTTGCATCCTAGAGAAGCTGAGAGCCAGTAACTACTCAATTCACAAGACTGGATGTCTCATCAGTCCTGAAAGTCTGGAGAATTAATTTCAAGAAAGTGCCCCTCCCCCCCCCATCCCAGATGTCAAGGACACTGTAGAAAGCCAGAGAAACTGGGTTCTGAAGCAGAGGATGGTAGCAGCAGTCACAGCAGCAGAGTGGATGCACTGACCAGCAGGCAGTGAAAGAGGGCAGGTAAGCACAGAAATTTTCCCTTCCTATCTTTTCCTCATGTCTAAGACACTGCAGGAAGCTGCTGTCTACTCTAAGAGAAGCTCTTCCTACCCCAGGGGTCTCTTTCTTTCCCTCCTTTCCTCTCACAGATTTGTCAAAGGCATTTTACTTTATTTTATTATTGTTCGTGTGGTGGGAGCCACATATGTGGAGATCAGAGGACAACTTATCTCCTACCTTATAGGTTCCAGGGATCAAACACAGCAAGCTTCTTTACCTACTGAGCCATCTCACTGGCCTAGTATGTCTCTTGGTTCCAGATCCAGTCAACTTGATAACCAAGGTTAACTATCCCAAAAAGGAAATGAGGTGTTTGTTTGTTTGTTTGTTTGTTTGTTTGTTTTGAGGAAATGAGATCTTTTATTCAGAGCCCGTTGTGAGTAAGCACAGTTCAGGACACAGACCTAGGCTGCCCGAAGACTGATTCCAATGAGGAAGCAGATGGATAAGGTCTTAGAGTCACTGAACAAAACGGTAGTACCAAACCAACGCATTTACCAAACACCTTGATAAGGACATCCTTGGGATTGCAACAGATCAGGTTTCAGATACCATCTAACCATAGCTCCAGCTTATAGGTTGGTAGAGCCTGGTGTTCTGCTAAATTAATGCAGCATAACATTTTTACTTGATTCTTACTTGCAAACATGGATAGGTGATAAATGGCTGATAACAAGACCAAAGAGAGCCCATAATATCTTGATTCTGATTGGCAACATTTCAGCTTTCAGCAGGCAGGAAGTTCCAGTCCATCAACCTGCAGAATCTTCAACAACTTGGATTTGAACTTGAAAGTGGCCTTTCAAGGTACCTCAGTCCACAATTGGCAGTTCTTACCAAACATTACATTGTCTTGGATAGGGGCTGGGGAGAGGGCTCAGTCTGGAAAGGGCTTTCTTCTCAAGTATGAGACATGAGTTTGGATCCCCAGCAGCCACATAGAAAGACAAATACAAGAACAGCAACATGACTCAGTGGGTAGAAACACTCGCCATGAAAACCTGACAACCTGAGTTTTGATCCCCAGAGTCCATAAAGGAAGGAAAGAACTAACCACCAAAAATTATTCTCTAACCTCAACACATTCAGTGGGGCATGTGTGAATGCCTACACACACACACACACACACACACACACACACACACACACACACACACTGCACATACCTTACTTAGGTGATTCTATTGGGGATGTGGGGAAGGTTCAGGCCACTGGCTGGTCTATAAGGGTATTTCCTGGAAAGATTAACTGAAGGGAGGGGCAGGCCCTTCCCCAGAGTCTGAGGGGAAAGCTAATGCTCTTGCCTGTCTCTCTTCACTGACCACTGATGAATGCATCCACTCTGTTCCTCCCGACACCGTTGTCCTTCACTGACTTCAGAATTCAGCTTCTCTAGCATCAACTCTTCCAAGGGCAATGCCCCAATAACCTCATCCACAAGGCATCACGTTTTAGGCCACAAAATTACCACACTGGGGACAAAGCTTCCAACACATGAATCATTGGGTGACATATTTAAAGCCCAAATTTGAAGTACCAACATAAGGATTAAGTTTAAGCAGAGGGCAAGAAGTAAGAATAAGTTAGCAGTCCTGTGCAGAGTGCTGTTCTGCCCATCACTGACCCAGCTCTGCTCCAGTCTCTCCTGCAAGGTAGCCTGGACAGTTGTCAGAACTGTGAAATCTCACCTCTGGCTGGCCTCCCGGCTTCAGCCTTTCCTTATTCCCCAACGAGATTCCTCTCTTTGGTCCTCTTTGAGGACCATTCTTTCTATAATCCAAAAGCCCAGAGGGAGGGGCAGGCATAGGTTGTTGTTGTTGTTGTTCTTGTTCTTGTTGTTGTTCTTGATGTTGTTCTTGTTCTTGTTGTTTTAAGACTATCTATCCTCCCATCAAGATGGTCACACTTTCATTCCAAGGAACTACACAACATACCTCTGCTTGTGCCTCTTCCCACAGGTGCAGCTGCCTGGTCAAGTGGAAGCACTCTGTAAGCACTTGCCCTTCACTGACTGACGTCGCCACCCATCCCCAAGAGGGCTGTGCTCAGCTCTGTATCCCACTGTACTGGGACCCCTGACATGGACTTCAGTGAAAGTGAAAGCCAACATTCCAGGAAGCCTCAGTGAGCTTCTCAAAGACAGAAGCTGCTGCTGCTGCGAAATTACAGGTCCTAGTCACACAACCAGGCACCTAACAGATTCGGGAGTAAAACTGGGCTTCAGTTTCCAGTGTGTTCTTTCTCTAAACTCTAGCTCCTGTCCTTGATATTTTGGGCCCAAGGAAGACGAAGTATGTCTGTCTCTAGAAAAACTCCACTCTTGGATTCAATTCTGACTTTTCTCTTCTCAAAGCTTGTTGAAAGCCAAATGAAAATTTCCTTTGCTGGATTTGATTTTTTTTTTTTTAAATGAGTCTGAAGGGGAAAAAATAGCAAATCCGCTCTCCTAATGAGATAAGGAATGCACAGTGCTTTGAGAGGCACAGCTCTACTGTGCCTTCACATATAAGGTATTATTATGCCCTTGAAAGAAGCACACGGGCCTGCAGGCCTCTCTGGGGTCGGGGCTGGGGCCTGGCAGAGACAATTTTCTCTAGAAGGCTGACTCATCCCTTCATTAGCCCCAGCTTGGAGAGCTACATTCCTTGAGGTTATTTTCCAACTCAGTCAGGAACTGGTGGTGGGATCATCCTGGAGTTGGACTCTGAGGAAGCTGACCATTGCAGAGTGATCCAGCATTTGCCTGAGGAGCTATGGCCTGCTCACTGCATAACTAACCTTCTGTATCTACCTTTAAAGAAGCCCCACTGTGAGCTCCCTTCGAGTGCAGCTGAAAGGAGACCATTGCCAGAGGGAAAAGGAAAGCCAGGAGCTGAGCTACAAAGCAGGCGTCCTAGATCTGACTGCTGCGGGTGTGTATGTGGGGTGGACTGAGAAAGGAGAATCCTATTAATGTTCACAGCACACAGCCAAAGGAGCGGGATGCCAGTCAGTACTTTTTAAGTTGTAAGGTGATTATTTTTATCTGACTTAAGGCAACAAACAAACAAAATATGATAATTTTTTTTAAAACCCACAGAATTTTATTGACCCACATAGCTGAGAAGCCTAAGGTGAGGGCTGATTATAGCAAACACTGAATCTTTGGACCCAAATATCATCAGGTCTTGGGTTAAGCTCCTGTCTCTCAGCTTGGTCTCTCTTCAAGAAATGTGGGCTTCCTCCCTCAGGATCTTCTGGTGTAGGGGATTCCTCCCTCTAGCCCCCTGCACTACTAGCAGGTCAACACTAATGCTACAGTTTACAGAGGTGGGGGGAGGGAAGGAGAAGGAGAGAAAGGGGGAAGAGAGGGAGAGGGAAAGAAGAGAGAGGGAGAGAAGGAGTGCTTCTTTTTTCCCCTAACATTTTTTTTTTTTTTTTTTTTTTTTGGTTTTTCGAGACAGGGTTTCTCTGAGTAGCCCTGGCTGTCCTGGAATTCACTCTGTAGACCAGGCTGGCCTCCAACTCGGAAACCCACCTACCTCTGCCTTCCAAGGGCTGGGACTAAAGGCATGGCCACCACTGCCCGGTTCCCCTAACATTTTCTAACTTCATTCTGATTGGATCAACTTGGTCACATGCCCACCTTATATTCTTATTGGCCAGAAGCAGTCCAGTGCCTCACTTTCAGGGCCCAAGGATAGATGTTACTTCACTACAATTCTTTAGTTACTTCACCTAAAATGGCAGGTGATAGGGTGTATCTCAGAGGAAAGATGGCAGAAGGTTCCAGAAGGGACAATGGTTGCTGAGCTCAGATCATACTGGGCTCTACCTACATATGTATTTGAAACAGTTTCAGAGTACTCAAATCAATCTCAAATGCATGCTATCATGTATGAACTCTGTCACCCTTTGCTTTTTGGTGGCTTGAACAGAGAATACGCAGAACAAGTGTCTTAATCGTGTGTCACTTTTAAGTTATGGGGTACAGATTTCAGGCTGGGTATTCCCTCCAAAGCAGATGCGTTTTTAAAAGGCCACCTGATAGAGAGATGAAGAGTAGTTTAATGGTAAAGAGTTAGCTGAGGACCTAAATTCAATATTACAAGAGGGCACACACACACATGCACACATGTATATATACATACACACACAGACATGTATACACATATATACACATACACATACACACAGACATACAATGCACAAGGAACAGCATACAGTCTGTCTTAGTCAGGGTTTCTATTCCTGCACAAACATCATGACCAAGAAGCAAGTTGGGGAGGAAAGGGTTTATTCAGCTTACTTCCACATTGCTGTTGATCACAAGGAAGTCAGGACTGGAACTCAAGCAGGTCAGGAAGCAGGAGCTGATACAGAGGCCATGGAGGGATGTTCCTTACTGGCTTGCTTTCCCTGGCTTGCTCAGCCAGCTCTCTTATAGAACCCAAGACTTCCAGCCCAGGGATGGCACCACCCACAAGGGGCCCTTCCACCCTTGATCACTAATTGAGAAAATGCCCCACAGCTGGATCTCATAGAGGCATTTTCCCAATTGAAGCTCCCTTCTCTGTGATAACTCCAGCCTGTGTCAAGTTGGCACGCAAAACCAGCCAGTACACAGTCTAGTACCTCAATCTAATAATAATGCAAATTTAGAGGTCGGTGGTGGTTTATAAAGTTCCTCAAATGACATACAACACAGGAAGCACCTTTTATGGGGTTAGCTCTCTGGTAAGATTGTTCTGGGCCTGCTTAGCTCCAGTGACAGCATCATCAAATCTGTGTGCTAGCCCTGGGGTCACAGTCATCTCGACCAGTTTCTTCTCTAACCCAGCACTATATCTCCAAAAGCTCATCTCCCTCCATGTCTCTGGTGGTCAGTCTCAATTGTCTACTTGATTGTGCTAAGAAACATCTAGATCAACTGTTTCCAGAGACTGTTGCCTAATGAAGAGTTGAATCCATTGGTGGATTTAAATTTAAACCATGACACTGTGAAAGTTAGGCCTAGTGGGAGGGTGTTCCCTGAAATGTGTCCTTGGAAGCCATCTTTCCCCGGAGCCCCCAGCTGCTCCTGCTCCTCTCTGCTCCCGGTTCACCCTGGGATGGATGGGCTGCTTTGCTCTGACATGACCAATTGAAACCTCTCAAACTGGGAGCAGAATGAACCATCCTTCCTTTGAAGTTGGCTTCTTGGGTGTTTTGCCACAGCAATGACAAAAATAATTAATTATTTTACCCTATTTTCTGCCACTCTACAGAATAACACACACTGGGTAAATAATGAACAATTAACTTGCATTCAGCTTATGGTCTAAAAGCTAAGAAATCCAAGATCAAGGGCTATGACTGGTGAGGGCCGTTTTGGTATAGTGATAGTATAGTAAACTGGCAAGTGAGCATGTGTGAGAAGTGGGGAGGGACAGAGTGTGCAAGCAGTGGTTAAACTTAAAACAATCCACCCTTTGTCTGGCGCTATAGCTCAATTGGTAGAGTGCTTGCCTAGCATGCCCAAGGCCCTAGGTTCACTCTTCAGCAGCACATGAGTTCATATGCATATAGCATGTAATTCTAGCACATAGGAGGGTGGAGGCAGGAGAGACCAGAGGTTTGAGATTATCCTTCCAAATACATCAAGTTCAAGCCAACCTGGGCTACAAGAGACCCTGGAGAAAGGCCAGGAGAGCAAAATAAGAAAAACAAACCCCCATTCTCTGTGATAATGAGCACATTTCTTTGATAATGACATTAATCCTTACCCATATTTAAAGGAACTTCACTGTGCTGCTCCCTGTGGCAGCTGCTGAAGGGACGTCATCTTCCATTAACAGAGGTAAGGAAAAGATTAGTTTCTATAGTTTCACTAAATAAAATAAACTATAAAATAGAGCATCTAGGTGCTGGGGAGATGGTTTAGTGCTTAGAAAGTCGTGCTTCTCTTGTAAAAGACCCTATTTCCAGCACCTGCATGGCAGTTCACCATCAGCTGTGACTGCAGTTCCAGGAAGTTGCTGTCTTCCTCTGGACTGCTCAAGCACCAGGCATGCATGCATTTGATGAACATACATAGAAGCCAGCAAACACTCATATACACTTAAAAATAAGAATAAGAAATAAGCATCCTACATCTAGCCATTCTACATGGCCCGACATTCTACAGCTCCAACCTTTGCCACAGTCTATTTGAATTTTGAATCCATGAATGGATTAAAGCAGTCATTGAGTGAGAGCCCCCTAATCAATTATTCAGTGCCAACACAGACATGCTCAGAGATGTGCTGTACTAATTTCCTAGACATTTCTCAACCTGAGCAAGTTGACAAGATTACTATAGACAGGGATGAGGGGAAGTTGACTTTTACAGAATGTAATAGGGTCTACCTGACCACATGGATAACACCCCACTTCCAATTTGAATTTAGTTGAATTTAGTATCAAGTTTCCAATACAGAAACTTTGGGGACACATTCAAACTATAGCATTTCCTCTGGATGTGCTGGGTCCCCTTCTTCTTCCTCCACAAGGAATGACTCTTCTGTCCTAGGTTCCAGCTCCAGATATGGTACAGACTGAACATCTACCAAGACATTTCAAGGTTCCAAGTAACAAATCTTAAGCCCCAAATGTAACTCTTGCTACTCTTCAGTCTGCTTTTGTTTTCGGAGCCATGCTGTATCTCTGGCTCTTTCTCCCTCTGAAAGGCCCACGATGCTCCTCTTTCCTGTCTACCCCAACTCCATTATCCTCTCCTCTCTTTGTTAGGATCTAGAACATTGTCCATGGAAGACAATGTTTCTGTCTTCTTGAGTGAGCATCAAAGAACAGAAACTTCCCTTACTTGTTAATAGTTTTACCTTCCAGAATCTCCCAGGCTCCACCATTCCTACAACGTGTTAGACTTTTCAATTCTCATACAGCATGCTTCTGATTTATAAGTTTTACTACTTGGCAGTCCCATTGCCATTAACAATTTGCTCCTAATCACTTGGAGTCACTCTTCACTGGTCATCGTTGACATCACTCTAGCAACACAAGCTATGTCTATAGGCAAAATTCTAGCACTGAATTGATGAGATTGCTGTTTTATTCATAATAGTCAGAAAATAGAACCAGCTGAGGTGTCCATCAACTGATTAACAGGTATATAAAATGTGGCACAAATGTGGCACATAATGGGATTTTACGAAATTACTAGAAGGAATTGAAGCATGACATTAGTAAGAAAAAGGACAGAAGTGGAAATCATTGTATTAAGTGAACTAAGCAGATTAGGAAAGGCAAATACTATATGTTTGTCTCATGAATAATCTACAATACAGTTTTGAGTGTGTGCGCGTGTGTGTTTATTTATGAGTATGTGGGTAGGCCATGAAACTAAAAAGGGGTAATGAGAAGAAAGGAAGAGATCTTAGGGTGCATGGGTAAAGAAAGGATAGTAGAATATATGTGACATGAACACAGGCATGGGGGTTGGGAAGGAAAGAATTCAGCCAGAGAGATGTGGGAACACGTGGGAGGAAAACAAAGTATATCAATACATATGTATGAAGACACCATAATAAAGCCTTTGGGTTTTTTTTCAACATAATATTTTTTATTGATTCTTTAGAGGTTTCACATCATTGACCCCAATCACACGTGCTTCCCAGTCTTTCCATGTTTACCCCCCACCCTTGTGAACTCCCCTCAAAAAATAGAAAAAACAAGTCCAGTTTGTGTTATCTATATAGTCTTTGAAGCATGGTCAAACTCTCATTGGCCTGGCCAGTAAATAATGTTAACCACTGAGCCATCTCCTTAGCCTCTCGGCAAGACTGTGTTAAAATTACATTATTATTCCTCTCCTTTTGTTTTTGAGACTTAGACCCCCTTTCAAATCCTTAGGCAAAACATCTGATACACATCAAAGTAAACATGTACAAACAATTTTAATACTCACTAAGAATTCATCTAAAAATAGTTACCTAATAAAACTAGCAGGAGGATCAAAATAATAATGCAAATGGAAATTATTAAATACTTTCCCCAGATCTTTAAAAATTCCAAACATTGCCTCTGACATTGTCTAGTTTTCCAAAACCAGTAAACATCAAACAGACTTATGTGCATAGGTATACATGTGCAAAAGGTTTTGTTTTCCTTTTTTAAAAAAATTGAGTGTGTGTGTGTGTGTGTGTGTGTGTGTGTTGCACATGTGTACTCCCTCTCTCCCTCTCTCTCTCTCTCTCTGTCTCTCTGTCTCTGTCCCTCTCTCTCTCTCTCTCTCTCTCTCTCTCTCTCTCTCTCTCTCTCTCGGTACTAAGGTCTCTCACTGGCCTGGAATAGGCTAAGTTAGTCCATTCCCCATGGCTAGGAATACAAGTGCACATAGCCAGGCAAGGCTTTTTATTTTATTTATTTATTTATTTATTTATCTATCTATCTATTTATTTATTTTGAGACAGGGTCTATTCCTGCTCCCAGCTCCTAAGTGCTGGGATTCTAGATGTGTTCCACCATTCTGGGCTTTCTTTTCTTTTCAAGAAATTTCTTTTTTAAAAGCAGTGGGAGCCAGGCATGGCATTACCAGCCATGCATGGTAATACCTGTAATCTTTAAACAAAATATTTGACTCTGCTTTCTATCTATGTGTTTGAGGCGATATATACCTGTGCCGTGGCACACACATGATGGTGAGAGGGTAACTGAGACGTTGATTCTCCCCCTCCGCTGTGTGGGTCCAAGGCCACAGGAAGCTCCTCTGTTTCCCGGGTGTATCACCCTGCCCAGCTTCCCTTCCCTCCTTATTGAACAGGGTTTTATTTGACACCTCAGGTTGTCTTAGATGCATTATGTGGGCCTGGCTGGCCTGAAATTCAAGACAATCTTCCTGCCTTTAGCCACCATGCACAAGAATTACAGTCATGAGCTAACACACTTCCCTTCTTTTATCATTGGCAAAGTTAGACCCAATTTCTGTTTTCCATGTAAATAACTAGTGTATGTACCTAAGTTTACAGCTGCACCTCATTGATATTTGTACCTCAGCACTTAGCACAGTATAATGGGTGTTCATAGCAGGCTCACTCTGTGTTTGAACACTCCCGTAAACACAGCTCTGTTGTAGATGCAAGGATCCAAATTATTTGTGTGTATATTATGATCATGGGTTTTCATTCATGGTGAGTGCCCACAAAAGATACCACAGAGAACAAAGTACTACAAGCATCACAGAGAACAATGTACCATTACAAAATACCTCACCTTGAAAAGGTGAGTTGCATCTTGCCCATAATCAGGGACAGATGTATCCCAGCAATTGCCACCACAAACAAATGAGATTCATAATAGAGCAAATGTAATCTGTGAAAACCAATTTATATCCAGTCTCTCTTTCAAAACAGACAAATCGCCTCTATTTCTGTATAATGAAATCATATCTGTAAAAAATGGATCATACTCGAAATGTAAAATTCAATTACACTTCAGTATTTTTATTTATTCCCCCCATGTCATCCCAATAAAGATTTGTGTCAGACGTTCTCTGCCTGAAGACATCATGAAGGCTTCCCAGGTGGGTGCTTTACAAGGGATGCACTTTCCTGAAGAACCCACCCCTCTACTTCTCATTGCTCTCAGATCTCTAAGTCCCAAGTTAAAGCGGTTTCCACAGCCTGAAGTACAAAGGCTAACCACGAAGAGATAAGATACACAGGGAAGAACTGCATTCTTCCACGAATGTATATCTCCCCAGACTGAAGAAAGTTTACAATGTCAGGGTTTTGCTTGTTTGCTTTTACATTTATTTAGTCTATGTATGTGTGTTTTGCCTGCATGTATATATGTGCACCATGTGTGCCCAGTGCTCTTGGAGTTCAGAAGAAAGAGTTGGATCCTCTGAAACTGGAGTTATGGATAGTTGTAAACCACCATATAAGTGCAGGGGGATTGAACTTGGGTCCTCTCCAAGAGCGACAAGTGCCTCTAATCACTGAGCCATCTCTTCAGCAAGTCCACAGTTTTCTAACAACCAATGTATCTTAACCTGGGGATATGCGTGGGAATGGATCCTAAGAGTATGGGATCAAAATGAAGGAAGTATAACGTTGAAACAGCCAATTTTATTGACAAATACTCTGTAGAGAGTCTCAGTCTAACAGGGCTCTGGTTGTTTGGTTAGTTAACAGAAAACTAAACCTGAACGTGACTTAACAAAAGGATATTCTCTCTACTATAGAGCAGAGCTGCTCAACACTGGAAGTGGTGCCTGCCCAGTGTTTGCCAGTCCAGCTAAGATTAGGGTCAGCTAAGTGAGAAATCTAGTTTCCCTGGGTGCCTTGCCTCATCTGAATCCTGCCTCATTTGGGAGTACCCTGGCTCCTGCCTAATAGACACCAGTAACACCCTTCTAGTTATAATGTCCAACGATGGCTTCAGATATTGCCAAGTGCTGCTGGAGGGCAGAATCAACTCCAGTAGAGGATCACTACTATAGAAGGAAACTTCCAAGGGCTTGGGGATATTGGAGTAAAGCAGCAGGTTTATAGACACCATCCGTTCTTTCCTATGCCCACCAGGAGGGTCCCCAAAGCAAGGAGAAATACACCGTAATTTGAAGTAGTTCCTTAAAGAAGTCTTTGATGACAACTCTGTGTAGGCTAAGAATTATGGCAGTGACAGCTGCCATTGAAATGAGCTCTCTGAATGCAGGGAAGAGAACGGGATTCTGGGTAGCCTGGAGCAAGTGGTAGCAGCCAGTCAACAAAGTGGACACATCAGAACAGTCTGACCTGCAGAGATCTTTGGCAAGAGCAAGTTGTGTTGCTAGAACCAGACTAGATGAGCAGCCTGCAGAAGGACTATTTGTTCCTTTGCTCTGTGCTGCTGAGAACTGAACTTAGGACCTCAGGCAGGCTAGCACATGCTCTCCCTCGGAGTCATGCTCTCCACCCTTAAACTCTTCTTCTTTTTTTTTAAAGTGGAGACACTTTAGGTCTGGCACCATAATAAAGAATCTTAATACTTTAACCAGTTTGCAGATTGGAGCAAGGTCCCAAACCTAGAGACTCTTGCATGAAGTGAAGAAGGTTGCTAACTTACTACCCAGTCAACCATTCACAATGTACATTCTCCTTGCCTCCTCCACACTGTGTATCAGAAAGGGGGAAAACAAATGTAGGGAAACCGGAGCATGCTTCAGACTGATACCAAGTCCTAAACACCCAAAGTGTACTAGTCAGAACAGGGGGTTGGTGTCTGTCAGGTGAGCCACAGAGTTCTGCTGTCAGTTTATTTCAGTTGTTGCCCAGGTCTATGACATTCGGTATGCACAGGCATGCTCAGCAATGGGGAGACTTCTTGCACTGGCTTCTGAGCACATCCAATGAGGACTATTGTAGTTTAGAAAGAAAAAAAAGGCCCAGTGGAAGCCTGTAAACCTGCTTCCAGCTGCCAGGCATAAATGTGGTGCCACTCTCCAGAGGTCAAGGCCAGCGCCAAAGTCTTGAGCCTTCTAACAGTGGTGGCTCCTAAGGAGTCCCCTCTTGATCGCTCGCTTGGTCTATGAAGACATATGGATCTTGGAGAACGAACGCAGCTGGAGCATTGAGGTATGGCTCTGTGGTAGAGGATGTCTGTGGACCGCACAAGGCTACCCAGAACAGAGCAGAACAAAACAAAAACCAAGCGAGGAGCCGGGCAGTGGTGGCACACGCCTTTAATCCCAGCACTTGGGAGGCAGAGGCAGGCAGATTTCTGAGTTCGAGGCCAGCCTGGTCTACAGAGTGAGTTCTAGGACAGCCGGGACTACACAGAGAAACCCTGTCTCAAAAAACCCAAAAAAACAAAAAACAAAAAAAAAAAAAAAAAAAAACAAGCGAGGAGAAAGTTATGAAGTCGGTGTTCCGTACACTTGCTCCAGATCAAAACAATCAAACAAACACTCACACACAAACCCTGAAAGCAATTCAGCGTAAACTTGATCAGTAAAACAAGTCAACCAGCAGGTCTGCTCTAACCTATATCAATCAGCAGGGCTGTTGTTAAAGGGCTAGCTCTTCTGAAGGGAGGCTTTGGTCTACGTGATCACAGCCTGCTGAGTTGAATGCTCAGAGCTGTGAATAACCACGCTAACAGTTATTTCTCCATGCGAAGTTGCGGTGGAGGGAGGACTTGCCCAGCCAGGAAGTGTAATGACTTTGACACCTTATCCTCCCACCTCCACCCACAATCGCAGGTCTGTGCCTCCACTAACTGTATGGTTTCTTTAGATTGTTAAGAATAGGTTTTGAAGCCAGGTGGTGGTGGCACATGCCTTTAATCTCAGTACTGGGAAAGCAGAGGCAAACAGATCTCTGTGAGTTTGAGGCCAGCCTGGTCTACAAAGTAAGTCCCAGGACAACCAGGGCTGTTACACAAAGAAACTCTACCTCAAAACAAAACAAAATAAAAACAACAACATATCTATATATCTGTTTATCTACATATATATATATATATACCTCTACCTATACCTATGTTTCCCATCCCCTTACTGACATAGAATGTGTTTATTATATTTAGTCTTATGTCTCCACTTAATCTTTATATTCTATAGTATGAACTATGGATTATAGATTGTAGATCGGGATAAACATTACCCCCAAAACAGCTAAAGGGACTGCATATCTCTACGTGGGGGAGTTAATGCGTTCTCTGTGGTACAGGGAGGATTTGTATTTTGTCAGGTTAGGCATGGCTTGGGTTTGTCCTTATCAAGTTAGATATGATATAAAAGCGACTTCTACAGATGCCAAGTAGACAAGAGGGTGGACTGTGCTAATGAGTTAGACTCATCAACCTATCATTTACAAGTACAGTTGTAAGTCTGGTATGGAGGCACATACCTTGGTGGCATATATCCCAGAACCTGAGTGGCAGAGTCAGGAAGATCTCTGTAGACCAAGGCCAACCTGGTCTATATAGTATGGTCCAGGCTAGGCAGGGTTCTGTAGAGAGACCCTGTCTCAAAAGACAACAAAACAAAACAAAAAAAAGGATAGTCCCTCAGTATCCACAAAGGATTTATTCAAGGACCCCCTACATGGAGAACACAATCCATGGATGCTAAACTCATTAAGAAAATGCATCACACTTGCATTTAACCTACTCATATCCTCCTGTGTGTTACTTTTAATCACCTCTAGGTTACTTATAATACCTCACACACTGTGAATGTATATGGCCATTATACTGTATTGTTCAGCAGATAATGAAAAGAGAAAAGCCTGGACATATTTAATACAGACACAATTTTCTTCAAGATATCATTCATTCGTTTCATTTTTGGATTTTTGAGACAGAGTC
>JADRCD010124275.1:0-12269 GCA_019843815.1 Montemys delectorum
CAACCCCAACCCCAACCCCAACCCCAACCCCAGCCCCAGCCCCAGCCCCAGCCCCAACCCCAGCCCCAGCCCCAACCCCAGCCCCAACCCCAACCCCAACCCCAACCCCAACCCCAACCCCAACCCAACCAAGGCCCATTCCAGCTCTTAGTGTGCCAGTGCTAATCCTGATACTTTCTCAGAAATCTTATTCACAGCTGGCTCCAGTGCCTCTTGTATTGGTCTGTGGGAGGGAAAGAAAAGCTAGAGAAATTTTGGCTTCACTTTCCAGTATCCCTT
Organism: Montemys delectorum; assembly: GCA_019843815.1. Classification (NCBI taxonomy): domain Eukaryota; kingdom Metazoa; phylum Chordata; class Mammalia; order Rodentia; family Muridae; genus Montemys; species Montemys delectorum. Next base: position 280 of record JADRCD010124275.1, read on the forward strand.
GTCCTGTATCCTATGGAAGAGAGGGACTTCCAGGGAGCTCAGAACTTCTTCAGTGACCCAACAGCCTTGTTCAAGCAACTCCGGGAGGTGTGAGTGCTTGAGGCTCCAGAACCATCAGACATTTGAACAGCATCATAGAACCCACTGGTCCAGGGCAGAGTTGGGAACAGAACCGATTCTCTTCTGACACCATCCTCCTTTTGGAGTACACTGTCCTAGCAGGGCCATTTCCAGTAGCTGTTAGGCTACTGATGTAGATGGGTGAGGAGGTAGTTGAGGAAGGACCAACTCTTCCTTCCCTGCAAGAACCCTGCCATTTGTTTTTATAGGGCTCCAGGCATGGAGGCTCTTTGCCACCCTGAGCTCAGCGTGACCCGGTCCTGCTGTGCAGCAAGTCCTCTGGGCAAGTGGCACTAGCCTGGACAGGCGTGACTGTGTGACAGAATAACCAGTGTTCAGTGCAGACTTATAGTTCATACATACCCCCTACTATTCCTTCATTTCTTGTTGCTGACTTAACACAGGATTTTCTTCGTGGTCCTGCTTGGATCTAACTCCAAATCTGCATGCACGTTGAAATGTTCCCACATCTGTGTGTCCCTGAGATTTGATCTAGTAACTTACAGCCACCTTCCCTCCTCACATTCCCAGGTTGTTGTGGACGTGGAGAGGGAGGGAAGGAAGGAGGGAGAGAAGGAGAGAGGGACGGAAGGCAGGGAAGTTTTTTCATTGTGAAGAACTGGCAGTGTTGGGTTTGCTCTCACAGTGGTCACTAGTTAGGCTCTGGGGACACCCTCGGCTTCATGGAGTCTAAGATTTCTCCCTTGCAAAGCCGGGGAGCCAGTTCTACTGAGGAGGTAGAGGCTGGCAGGTCTCTGTGAATTCAAGGCTAGCCTGGTCTATAATGAGTCTGCATAGTAGTCAACTAGCTCTCAATGTCTGACTCCTGATTCTTCAGAATGAATGAAGCCCCAAAGAAGTCTTTTCTGTCACTAAAATATATATTGCTTTTGGCTTCAAGTTCTTAAATAGAAACTTTAGTGGGTTATGTAAGTATTTCCACCGTTGTGTCCTCCTAGTGACTAGACCAGTAGAGACTCCATCAAGTGTGCCTTAGGTTGTAAACATCTCGGCTGCTCAGTGTTGGTGCCCTTGCCCCTGAGCACACGAGTTGGAAATTCTGCTGGTTTCAGCTTGAAGTCACAACTCCATACAGAGGCGATCACAGCGCTCCTTGGCACAGAAAAGAAAGCCAGGTCAGTCCAGCAGTGCCTAGCTGCCCCTCCCTTCGCCTCCAGAGCAGGGATGGTTTCTGTGTCAGAAAAGACAGAGCCTGTTCTGTCAACAAGAAGTTAACGGTAGAGTGGGCGCTGATACCAAATGTACAGTCTAGGAGGCAGAGGTATGGAGTCATTAATCTTTGTATTAGGTAGGCAATGATAACCACTGCGAAGAGCTTAACACGACACGTGCCACCATTTCTAACGGAAGTCTTTGGAGCTGCTGCCTGGGCTGCTGGGATAGCCTGGTTATTCTGGAGATTTACGTGTTGAAGAGACTCTTCTCTTGGCTTTTAGGATCTGAGCTGCCTCTTTGAACTGTACTTGGAGCCACTTCAGAATGAGATCTTCCTTACCCAAGATGAGGTAAATAGCAAACACCTTCCTTCTGCCTCTTTAACAATTTAACATCACAAAATGATGCTCTTCCTTTCAGGGTTTGTACTCAAGAACCATGGGGGTGGGGGAGCAAAACTGCCTTGTTGTTGTTGTTGTTGTTGTTGTTGTTGTTGTTAAGATAGGGTCTCACTGTGCTGTGTCTTGGCTGGCCTAGAACTATGTAGACCAGGCTGGCCTTGAGTTTACAGGGATCTGCCATTCTCTGTGTCCCCAGTGTGAGGGCTAAAGGTGTATGCCATCACGCCTGATGCAAGGAACACGTTTTACTTAAGTTTGTGACTTTGGTTTGGGCTGTATCCATAGCTGTCTATGACTTCATGTAGCCTATGGATTGCAGGCTGGATATAAGAGTCCTAGAAAACAGCTGTAGATTCCTAATGAACACTCACCCCAAGTTGAAGGATCTTCAGAAAGTCTTGTGTGTGGCCTCTGCTCCACAGAGCTCAGTGGCAAATTTACAAAGGCAGAAGGATGACTTTTTTTTTTTTTTTCAGGAGGTATGTCCAAAAGTTACTTTTCAGTTTCTGGATTATTAAATCATAGGAATGAGTTTTTTCCCCCTAATTCTAAAATTCCAAATTCACTTAAAAAGAGTAACCTTGGAACTGTGGAATTGTAGGGAGATGGAGCTGCGTCTTTCTTGGTGGAGACTATACCCCTGGGGGACTCTGCTCTGTCAAGGCTCTGCTCTTGCCTGCGTCTAGGGGTGTCCTTCCCGTGCCGGGGCTGAGGGAGCATAGCTTGTCCTGGCCACACCCTTTTACACCCCATCCTTCATGTAGATGGAGTCGCTTTTTGGGAGCCTGCCAGAGATGCTGGAGTTTCAAAAGGTGTTCCTGGAGACTCTGGAGGATGGGATCTCTGCTTCCTCAGACTTTAGTGTCCTGGAAACCCCCTCACAGTTTCGGGTAAGTATTTTGAATTTGGATTAAAGCAAACGTAGGTGGGTAGGGTGTAAAGTTCTCTCCCATGTAGGTGAATTCGTGTTTTATTGCGTTGCTCTCTCTGTGGGTGGGGAAAGGCGGCTTCCTATTCTTGCCCTGGAGTGACTGTGCTCAGGGGTCAGCAGTCTGGATCACCTGGTTCAGCACATCTCCTCCATTGACTTTCAAGAAAAGATAGAAACTTCCTTTAAGGCAAGAGCGGCTCCTCTGCGCTGGGTGGCCTCTCTTATGAGGTCTTGGGAAACTGGGCTGAAGAATGTGGATTTCAGACGGCTATCGGGGGAACCCTGTCCCTAATCAAGGAGTAATTGTAAGGACAGGACGCTCTTCCGGAGGTGAGAGGGAAGGCAGTAGAAAGGAAGTTAGAAGCGTACAGTACGAACAATTCATCCTAAATATGAGAAGGCGGCTCTGAGAGTCCCCATCCCCTACCCCTTAAACCAGTGCTTCTCAAGCAGTTGGTTGTGAGCCTTTTGGAGTGGGGGGGTCTAATGACCCCTTTTACAGGGGTTGCCTAAGACCATCAGAAATCAGGTTGAGAACCAGTGCTTGAGCGAATTTGTAGTGAATTCCATTAGATAGTTAATCTGCTTCCAGGAAGTGCCTCTGCCAGAACCTTTCCCGTCAATCTAAAGATCAGCTAGGCAATGCTTAGACCGTCCTCCATCTTCAGACCAAACAGAACAGCACGGACAGTCGTCAGAAGCCAGAGCCCAAGGGAGCCATGTCTGATTTGACCTTCTCTCCTCCCTTCTAGAAACTGTTGTTCTCCCTTGGAGGTTCTTTCCTCTACTATGCAGATCACTTTAAACTATACAGTGGATTCTGTGCCAACCACATTAAAGTACAGAGGGTTCTGGAGCGAGGTGAGTTGCTGATGCCCTTTATAGTGCTTTTTTAAAAAAAAACAAAACTGTAAATAAGGGATAGGTCTGCATCCAGCAAGAGTTAAATATAACTTTCATGGTTTGTCCTCGTCTCGTGACTACAGTGAGAGGGAGAGTTTTCAGTATTTGCAGTGACGGTGGTTGTGGGCAGTGGGTTCCAAGCTTTGTTGTGTGTCACTTCACTGTTTGTTTTGTTTTGTTGTTTTTGCTTTTCCTGTAAAAACATTCCAGCCACAAGCCTTGGATGAGTGGAGAGGATGCATACTTTTTTTTTAAAAATTTTTTATTTTCTATAATTCTGTTAACTTTCTTAGGCCTGTGGAGCTATAAAACCCCCACCATCAAACTTCCAGGGGGCGCATAACTAAGGTGGTTTACCTGGTGGCACTGGGAAAAAATGGCCTCCTCGAGGCTGCCCACTCTCCCACTGTCATGAAGGTTACGTGGTAACCTACTCTTATGTTCATGGGCCATGTGGAGAGGTTTCTTTTACAATCTTGGGTTTAACATTTCTACTGTAGCAACTTAAGCCCATTTGCTACTCTGTTCTACTCTGGCACACAGAACCGTGTACTCGACCCACAGAGGCACTTGGTTTTATTATTGAATGGCATTCGGACTGTGGAAATATGTAGTAAACCTCTACTGGAAGATAACGTAATACAGTTTAATGCATCCTGTTGTCCTAAGGATCTTTCTATCCATTGGTTACAGCTAAAACCGACAAGGCCTTCAAGGCTTTTCTGGATGCCCGAAATCCCACCAAGCAGCACTCCTCCACGCTGGAGTCGTATCTCATCAAGCCTGTTCAGAGAGTGCTCAAATACCCTCTGCTCCTCAAGGAGCTGGTGTCACTGACTGACCATGAGAGTGAAGAACACTACCACCTGACAGGTAAGGCTGGAGGGAGGCAGCTTGTGTTCAAGCTGGCCTAGAGAGCCATAGCTCTTCCCCGGGCATCCCCGGTACTGTAACTGCTCATCTTAGTGACAGCTTCTACATAAGAAAACAGCTCAATATAGCCATCCTCCGAGGTGCTCAGTAGAGACTGAAACTCAAAGAGCTATGTCTCCCTCCTCTTCTGGGTGCTGGGCCTAAAGGTGTACATCACTACTCCTGGTTTACAGGGAATCTTGCATGGATATTGCTCTTACTAAACTGATCGAGAGGGATGATTTGATTTACAGTTTTAAACTAACGTGATCTAGGTCTAGTGAGTTGAAATAGAAGGCTGCAGGTCACTTGGCTAGTTTACAGTGTTGTAAGAACCCCTAATTGAGTCAGTCTCGCCTCTACTTCCTGTGGCCTTGGCTGTGCTACAGCTAACTCTCACACTTGCTGCACGAGGCGCCACCTTGTGGAGATCTCCGAGGAGTGCTCAGATCCAAAGACAGGCATCCAGGGGCAGTTGATACCTTGGTGGCTGGTGTCTCACAGGGGATGATGGCTGCAATGTACCTGAGGTACAGTTTGATAACAGCACCCAGGCTCTGGCGATGAGAGCTAAGTGTCCCCTAGGCTCAGAGAGAAAGTGATTGGTTTCCCACATGTTAAAGCTCGGCAGATCTAGTTGAGCCCCAACAACATTCCTAGACACAAGCAGGTTAGTTGCCCTGAGAATAATCACTGAGAAGAATAGAAAGCAAACTTTCTATTCTTTTCTAAACTTTTCCAATGTACACATACTTTGGTATCATAACCAATAAAGCCAGGGTATTTTTTTTATAGGATTTTTTTTTGTACAAGTAAATGATATAAATTGCAATTAGTCCTTTGCCCCTCATACGCCCCTTGCCCAAGTTATAGACAAAATGCAAACAACTGAGCTCACAGTTGCAGTTGGGTATTTGTAACTTACAGACACTGGAAGCATTGCAATTTTCCCCCTGAACTGGAGAACCAAACTTTGGGGCCTATGTGTTTGAAGCAGGTGCTAGCACTGAGCCTCACCTCCTGCCCTCTGATGTTGTAAGTGAACAACTAACTATGCCGGACTCCTGGCCTGCCAGGTAGTTGTAGGGAGACGCTGAGTGGAAGAGCAGCTCCCCCGAGGCCGGACACGATGGGTTCAATTCTGGTGCCGCTACTCATTTTTCTCTAGAACTCTGTTTTATATTCTGTAATATGGTATTGGTTATAGTCATTGTGTTCTTTGGGGGCACATAAAACAGGATGTGTAGCTGGGCCAAGGTTAGCTTTCTTAATGGCACTTTTCACAGCCTCCTCATTTCTGAGAGAATTTGAGGCAGAAGACAGTCTGACTGCCCATGATTGTAATGCCTGTATTAAACTGGCTGTACCTCAATCATGGTTACCATTTGTTGAGAGCTGGCCTCCCATGCCGGCATTTGATGGACTTTAGAATAAGCAGGCATACTCTATTTTTCAGAAGCACTAAAGGCCATGGAAAAAGTAGCCAGTCACATCAATGAGATGCAGAAGATCTACGAGGATTACGGGACAGTATTTGACCAGCTGGTGGCGGAGCAGAGTGGCACAGAGAAGGAGGTCTGTGGGGGCTTTGGACTGAGCAGCTCTCTGCCTGGGTGGATGAGCTTGGGGTGACTCCCAGAGTAGCTACTTGTTAGACTTTCCTGGGGGAGACAAAGCCATTTATTTTTACTCTTAATATTATAAAGTAATTGTATAATTCACAGGGAAATGTAATGAAAAATGTATTAAACTAGTCTGACAATGTAGCCGTGTCACGTTAGCATTGGACAGAGGCAACAGAAACACCAGAGCTGGCTTTCTCCCCACCTCCCTCCTTTCCCTTGCGAGTGGAGTTGTAGGTCCAGACACTAGAACCCAGGGAAGTGTGGGCTTAGGGAATGGAGGAAGGAAGGGGCCCAGCATGTGAATAAAATACGGGGCTTGTCCCTTTCTGGTAACCATTCTCTTTTGGCATCAGATATGCTTACTCAAGCAGACCCAGTCATCAGTGACATTCTGTATTTTGTGTATTTTTCACTTTTGTGTGATGGCTAAACTTAGAAAACTGAGCTTTTAAAGCACATATAAGAAGTAAAAAGTGGCAGGAACTGGAAAGGGACAGAGCTTCCCGTTTTTTTTTTTTTTAAATTTAGGTCAATTAGGTATATTTTATTAGTAGCCTTATGTAGTTTATCGACCTGAAGTAAACGCTAAGTAAACAGACACCTTAGATGAATGTGGCTTCTGTGGCCAAACTGTCACCTATGTAAGTGTGTACTAAAGCAAAAAAAAAAAAAAAAAAACCCAACCAACCAACCAACCAACCAAAAAAACCCAAAAAACTACCACCTCCTATTAGTTAACAGTCCTGTGATCCCAGCTATTTGGGAGGCGGAGGCAGAACTGCAGTATCACAGCCTGCCTGGGTAAGTTCAAGGTTGGCCTAAGAAATTTAGAAGGATCCAGTCTCTAAATAAATAAATAAATAAATAGAGGCCCAGGTCAAGGATTTAGCTCAGAGGTAAAACTCTGGTCCAGCAGGCAGGAAGCATAAATCATCCTGTCTTAGTCAGGGTTTCTATTCCTGCACAAACATCATGACCACGAAGCAAGTTGGGGAGGGAAGGGTTTATTCGGCTTATTTCCACATGGCTGTTTATCACCAGAGGAAGTCAGGACTGGAACTCAAGCAGGTCAGGAAGCAGGAGCTGATGCAGAGGACATGGATGGATGTTCCTTACTGGCTTGCTCCCACTGGCTTGCTCAGCCTGCTCTCTTATAGAACTCAAGACTTCCAGCCCAGAGATGGCACCACCCACAAGGGGCCCTACCTCCTTGATCACTAATTGAGAAAATGCCCCACGGCTGGATCTCATGGAGGCACTTCCCCAACTGAAACTCCCTTCTCTGTGATAACTGCAGCCTGTGTCAAGTTGACACACAAAACTAGCCAGTACACATCCCTATTACTAATATTATTAATGGGGTGCAGCTTGATGCTTGGCTCACATTTACAGACATTCCTCCACTTCACACTGTGCTGATGGAGAGTATGTAAGTGAAGCAGTACGCATGTACATTTCAGCAGTGAGCACATGTATACAACAACTCTGTGTCTAACATCAAAGTCTCCAGGGTTTCCACATCTTTGTTTCTTGCCTTTCCAATGTAGGTAACAGAGCTGTCCATGGGGGAACTTCTGATGCACGCTACTGTTTCCTGGTTGAATCCGTTCCTGTCTCTAGGAAAAGCCAGGAAGGACATTGAGCTCACAGTATTTGGTTCGTATTCCTTCCAGAAGTGTTACCAGTAACAAAAAGCTCGACTAACACTATCATCCTTGCGGACTCCTGGTTTGGGGAGTTGAGAAGATGCTGCTGGGGGGAGTACCTCATGATGCTACATTTCAAGCCCTCTCCCTTCGCACCCAGAACTGGGTGAGCACGTAGGTAGTACGCTCTTGCTGAGACCCAGGTGCCAGGGCCTCAGCTGTCAGTACAACCACGGAGAAACAAACGCCAGGACCTGCTTTCCTAGTCAGGGCCTTCGGCACATTCAGGCAGAGTGCGTGTTAATGCAGTAGAATTTCAGACTTTCTTCCCAGAAAGCACCCAGCTCTAATTTAACCTTGGGAGAGTTTACAGAGAATAACAAGACCTTTCTTTTTCTTTAACTCTCTCTAGTTTTTAAGAGAGCTGTCATACTGGTTTATAAGGAAAACTGCAAGCTGAAAAAGAAACTGGTAAGAACAATGACTTTCAATTACTACTGCCTTTTCATAGCTCTCCCGTGCTGCTCTGAGAAGTTTGCTAAGAACCATGGCCCCACTGTCCAACAGAATGTAACGCCATCTGTCTTATTCTGTTACACCTTATTACAAAGTGCTTACAAATAAATAAAAACATCACACCCCAAGTCTACGCGGCCAGCTGAACTTTTACCGTTAGAATAGCATTAGGAATAGAAGCTCCGAGCTTCACGGTAAAGTTTACACATTCAGTGCTGACTCACGCATCTGCCATCAAAACCAAAATATTCGTGACAGAATTAGAACTAGAAAAACAATTAGCTTTATATCCTCTTCATAACTTGAGTGTGTTGCTTGCATTCAGTCCTTCCTCATCCCCCTGGAGTTTAGCCTTTCCTGTTCTTTTCATGGTATATTGTACACAAATGTACATTTTTTACATATATACATATGTAAATGTACATGTGTACAAATACTGCTGGCTGGATTCTGCATATGAGAAGAACATACAGTTTTCCTAGAGATTGAGTGACCTCACTTAATATTTACTTTCTAAGTCCATCCACTTTATTGTAAATGTTTAACATCATTTTTCTTTGGGGTTGAGCGCCAAAGGAATTTTGCCCCCATGCCTCAAATTTTCCTTACCCATTCATCTTTTGATGGACAATTAGTTTTATCCCAGTTCTTTGAATAAAACAACAATAAACATGGGAGTGCAACCATCTCTATGGTAGGCTATTGTGTTCCTTGCACATATGCCCAAAAGTGTAATAGCCGTCCATCTATTTTAAAAGATGTTATGACAAATACCTACATGAGGCCAAAACAGAAAACTTTTATTCCCTAAAAATAATAGTACATGCAGTTCCATACACACAGAGGTCTACAACACTTTGGCTTTAGAACTAGTTTTTTACTTTGATTCAAAAAGTCAAGACCCAAGCAGAACTCCAAAGCATTTGATCAGAACTTTGCCATGGATGCCATAAGCCACCAGCAGGAACTGGAGACTGCAGGAAGGCAAGGCTGCCCGCCGTCTTTGCAGAGATGGGGAACCTCGTGTTCCATGAACTCTCTCTCACTTTGGCACAGTCCCAGCCCCAGGCCTGGGAGGTCTTTGAGAACTGGGCGTGTACCTGGTTTGTATGCCCCTTAGGTACCCCAATAAGTCCTGCACACACATCAAGATAGCTCTGTTCACTGCGCACCTGACTGTAACCTCTTCCTGGTGGTCTCTTGCATTGCAGCCCTCGAATTCCCGGCCTGCTCACAACTCTGCTGACTTGGACCCGTTTAAATTCCGCTGGTTGATCCCCATATCTGCGCTTCAAGTTAGACTTGGGAACACGGCAGGTAAACACGCTGGGGAATGCGATGACGAGAAACACTTCCATGTGCTTTTCATTCATGTGGGATGGAAAAGGCTTCCATGTTTACAGGATTTCTGATAGGCAGGCATGATTTATTTGAGCTCCTGGGTATCGGGCCGTGGTACAATGGCGGCACAGTTGATTATAACAGGAGCATGTGCTGGCAGACATCTGTTCACTCAGTGGTGGACAGGAAGCAGAGGGGAAGACAGGAAGTGGGTGAGGGCCTTAGTGACTGAGAGAACACCTTCTCTGACCTACCATCCTCCCCCTGGGTCCAGCCTTATAGCTCCCTTTTTCCTTCAGGCCTGATGTGTATAGATTGTGGGGACATCTTCAAACCATCGCACCTGGGGTCACTTTTGCATGTATTTTACTATTTAGAGATAGAAAATGAGAACTGGGTTGTCCTGGCGTTTCTTCCCAATCTTTTGGAAGAAACCAAGTGGCACTGGACGGCCTTTTATGGCCTCTGCCTGGTTTCTTCACTTTTACAGTCAACATCTGTCACCATTTCTTTTTTTGCTGTAGGCTTTGATACCCTAAAATTAAACAAAGTTCCACAAATTTAGATTTTATGGACTTAGACATACTAGAAAAGTCCTCAACATGAAGAGTACTGCAAATAAAGAGAAAAGCCAAACCAAAACAAAAACTCCCCTTGACTTTGAACAGTGTTCTGAGGACCTTCTGGAAGAGATGGGATGAGCCTGTGATGATAGAGACCCACAGGCTTATGTGGCCTGGCCAGGGGTGCTTTATGTTTCTAAGAATGTGACTGCATGGGACAGAGGGGGCTCTGTCACCCCAAGCTCCTGAGTAAATCCTTCTGTTTGTTTTAAGAGGCGGAAGGAGCTGGAACTAGGTAGCTGAGGCAAGGTGCCTGCCACAAACTCAAGGACAGCCTGGGCTACAGCATGAGGGCTTCACACACACACACACACACACACACACACACACACACACACACTCACACACACCAGAAGCAAAAACCAAAAGGAACAAACAAAACCCCACAATAAAAAACTACCACCATCAAAACAAACGGGTACCTCCAAGGAGGGATGGAGAATTTCAGCCCAAGTTGTGTAGCTATTCCTTACTCAGAGTGTGCCATGAAAGAAAATGAAGAGACAGACCTCTGGACGTTTGAATCATTGAGACCACAGGTATCCCCAGCTCTGGGATTTTGGCAGAGTTGTGGACTCTTGTTTCCACTTCCTTTTCCCCAGGGACTGAAAACAATTCCATGTGGGAGCTGATTCATACCAAGTCGGAAATTGAAGGACGACCAGAAACCATCTTCCAGCTGTGCTGCAGGTACTTCCTTTGACACACGATGGGAGACTTTATTGTGTCCCTTTAAAGGGGAGACAAAGGGCTGAAGAGAGAGCTAAGAAACTAGAAGCACTGGATGGTCTTCCACAGGACTTAGGATTGGTTCCCAGCACCCATGTTTTGTGGCTTCCAACCACTTGTGACTCTAGCTCTGTGGGATCTGACAACCTCTGGTCTGTTCAGCGCCACACCTCCCACCTCACCCCAACACGGAGTACATATATGAACACACACACAATTACACATAAGTGAATTTTTTTTTAAACAAACTGTGTGTGTGTGTGTGGGGGGGTATGTTTTTGGTGCCCTCCTGAATTCTGGTATGAGGGCACAGCTTCACCTTCAAAAGGGCAACTGGCATACATTAAGTCAGAAAAGCCAGGCACACATTGGGGATAACTTGTTAGCTTCTGAGGGGCAAGGCAAAGCTGGCCAGGGCTTTATCCTTAGGAAGGCCCACAAAGAAGCAGAAAGACATACTCTTTCTTTTCTTCCCCCAGTGACAGTGACAGCAAAACCAGCATTGTTAAGGTGATTCGTTCCATTCTGCGAGAGAACTTCCGGCGCCACCTAAAGTGTGAGCTACCACTGGAGAAGGCGTGTAAGGACCGGTTAGTACCTCTGAAGAACCGAGTTCCTGTTTCAGCCAAATTAGGTGAGAATTTTGTCAGCCCCGTGTTTTAATGAAGAAAACATCATGAGGTTGTAACACGGCTATAACTAAATCTGTCTATGATCAAGAGTGACTTCACTTTCTCCTAAGAGAGCCATGCCTCTTGCCCTGTCATCCTCTCATAAATACCTGCCTCCAGCCCCAAACCCCTTCTCCCACCAGCTGGGCAATGCACTGCAGACTTACCTTTTCATTTCCTCCTCTAAGGTAAGCAGGAGTCTGGGGGCTTTGCTTACTCTGCAGGGTTCCTAGTTCTAGGCTGAAGGTCAATACTTAATTTGGATCAAAGACATACTCATTCTTATACGATCACCGCCTGCAGATCATCAGCCTCAATTATACTGTTCTTAATCTTTCTGCTTACTTTCCAAATTTAGTATTTTGTTTTGTTTCTTCCTTTTAAATTTTTTTTTTT
>JADRCD010124279.1:0-48507 GCA_019843815.1 Montemys delectorum
AAAAAAAAAAAAAAAAAAAAAGTCCAGAAAGGTGGCTCCACGCACAATTACTGAACACCTAATTACATGTCTAGCCCTTAGAAATCACTGGTAATTATGAAATTGTCCGGTCCAGATGCCTGAAACTTTATTTTCAAGACTTTCCAAGATAGCAGATGGCTTAATCCCACATAGAGGGTATCAGATACAGGAGGGAATCACAAAGAAACACTGAGCTGACTATTTACAGACAAGCGAGGCAGAGCTGAACTGGCCCTCCTGGGAAGGGATGTGAATTGTCACAGGTATGCCAGCTGGAAGGAGTGAGCTGACATCTGAGGACCCTAGGCGCAGAAACTTGTCGCCATTACTCAACCCCTAGAAGCGTCTGGGAAAACTACAAAACTCCCGTGTTGCTTTTCGCTTAGGCGGAGGCAGGGGAGCCCCGCTGGGCGCCAGCAAGGACCTAAACGCGGCGACCCAGGTCCTCCCCGCCTCCATTCTCCATCCTCCATTCATACGTCCATCAGCGGAGTACTGAGGACCAGAGCGAAGGGACACGCCACGGTGCGGGAGCTACGCCCTGCCTTCTCTCGGGCGAGCCTTCCCCCGGCGCCCGCCTCTCACGGCGGCGCCCACTGCCTCGGTGAAGTCCTGGCGCGCCGTCTGCGCAGTTCCTGCAGCCGGGCCGCGAACTAGGGCCCGCAACGCGGCCCAGCCTTCTCCGCCCTCCTCGCCGTGACGAATCGGCGCCCGGCTGGGACAGGATCCAAACTGGAAGACTTCTGAGGAAACCGAGGAGCCTGGAAAAAAAAAAAAATCATCCTTGGCGCACTAAGCCTGGCCGCGTGCTCACTGGAAGGGCTGCTCGTCTGAAGAGAGCCGGCCGCGGCCGGCAGAAAATTCCCGGAGCGTGTGGAAAGTGCGAGCGCGGAAGCTCCGGCGCGAGGGGCGGGGCGAGCGCGGGACAAAGGGAAGCGAAGCCGGAGCTGCGGGCGCCTTCTCGGCCCGCGGGTGAGTGTTTCCCAGTGGGCCCAACCCGGTCGGGGAGGGTGGCGAGCTGTGGTGTCTCGGCTTGGCGGCACCCCGAGTTCCCGCGGGGTGCTGGGGTTCGGCCTCGCCTGCAAGGCGGGAGCTAGAGCCGGTGCGGCCTCCGAGGCCTAGCGGCGGCGGGGCAGCCCCATCCGGGACAGCCTCCTCGGAGCCGCCACTTGTCCCTTTACGCTGGACTCCCGACGCCGGCCGAGCACCAATGCACAACCCTCCTGCGGGGGAGTTTCCAGAAAAGCTCGCCCTCCGCCCGCCACAAACTCAAGGGAAAGGACCTCGGGAAGCCCTCTGGGCAAGGCCAGCGGGGATCCTCACCCACCAGGAAGATGGTCTCCCCCCCCCCCTTTATTTTTATTTTTAGTATTTATTTGGTTCAGGCAGCGACCTAAAGACTCCCAGGGTGGCCTGGGGTGACGTCTGAGACGGTGTGGGTTGAGTTTAAACCCACCTCTGGCAGATCTGGGCCTATGTATGGCCTTACACAACTTAAATCGCCCCGAGACTGTTTTCTTCCTTTGTAAAATGGGGACAGCCGTAGGCATCTGGTAGGGTCGTTGTGACTAGCGAGCAAGGCTGTGTCTTAAGCCTGACCCGTAAGGTAATTAATCCAACAAATACCGAGTTCCGTGCGAGGCACTATGGTTACATCCATTCACTACTAGAGTTTATCTTGTTCCCCCGGGAGAGCAATCCTTTGTAAGTGTTAGCAGTGAAGTGTAAGGTACCAGGGACCCCTGTCACAGTTTCTCTCAGGGCTCCCCACAGCAAGGCCTACTGGGTGTTGATGGAAGGAAAAGAGAGATGGGTTGAAAACAATTAGCTATTTCCACATCAGAAACAATTACCCTGATGATTTGAGGCACTTCCTTAAAATGAAAACTAGGAGAAAATAGTGTATTCACGTCTTTCTAAAAATTCCATCTCTTTATGCATTACCATTTGTGGTCTACGTTGCGTAAGGAGCAAGCTCAGATATGTCCATGTTTTGAGCTGATCATACTAGGACCACATTTATGAAGAGTTGAGCTACGTTTGAGTAATACAGTAATAAATTAGACCGTCCCTCCTGTCTTGCAAGACAGAACCTAGCTGCATTCACATGTTGTGTGAGGAAGGCCACTGACCTTTGTAAGCCATGTAGGGATACAGAGAGGATACAGTTGATTCTGTCCAGATAATTTATCAAGAAATCACCTAAGATTCTAAAATGGGCTGGAAAGGAACAAGTGACCTGTAAGTAGCCTCAGAAAATTGTTCCAGCTCTTACGAAACTATTTACCAACAAAAGAGAATGTAAAGTTTGTTATCATATGGAGTTCTCTTTCACACTGCCTCCAGGGGTAAGACATTGCTCTGCTTCAATAAAACATGTCCCCTAAGTAAGGCAGAGCTTTCGATCAGGGGTTATGTGTCAGTATCTGGTAGGCCTTGTTGGGGTCACCCTGACAATACATCACATTCTATTGTCATTATTTTTTTTTATCAGTCTAAGTAATCGTTTGCATGGCATCAGCAAAATGTTTTCCATACAAGACGCTGCTCTCAGTATCATAAGCAAAAACCTAAAAATCCATCTTTAATATATAACTCTAAATTTCCCAGTAATTTATTTTCATCATTTAATTCTGATCAATCAAATGACTGTAAGAACTAGTTAAAAATATGCAAAAGTCTTGATTATTAGCAGTTAACAATGAAGTAATTATGCTCAGAAATACCAAACTACCCTATTCTTTAGGAAAACATTCTCTTATGCTTGCTGAGTTTTGATTCTCTTTTTTTTTCTTTTTTTTCTTTTTTTTTATTTTAGTGTCTCAGATTCATTCTTAAGGAACTGAGAACTTAATCTTCCAAAATGTCAAGTAAGTTTCAATTTTTATATTTATCAATCTGTGTTAATACGAGACTAATGCCCTAGCAAATGGGAATTCCAAAATACTCTCATTTTTTTTTTCTTCAAAGCAGGACCATTGGTAGTTTTGTTGCATAGTATTATATCTCAGTTGTTTACAAGAAGTTATTTATTTTCTTTCAAACAGAAAGACCATCTTATGCCCCACCTCCCACCCCAGCTCCTGCAACAGTAAGTTTTAATTTTCTTGTTAATGTAATAGCCAAGTCTGGCCTTGATACAAAAACCCAGATGTCTTCCACTGACAGTCACTCAATCATCACAGCCACAGGATAGACAATTCAGCTAAAAATCCATACTTCCTACTAAATAAAATAACTCCTTTCATCCCACCTTGAACCAAACCCAACATTTAAAAATGCGTGCTGTGCGCTCCCAGCCCCCTGTGCTCTTTTTTCCTAAGTGGAAATGAAATCAGTGAAACACTCCTTTCTTGCCCTTTTTGCCCTGGTGAAGGGTCTTTCAGTTGATACTGAGTAAATGCTCATTCTGGCATTATTTATTCTTTTTTGTTGTCTTTAAACCCAACCTTCAACCGGTTACATTTTTCTCCCACTGTAAGGGCTGGGGTAGCTCAGTGGCAGGGCACTCACCTAGTGTGTGCAAGGCCCTAGGCTGGAACCCCAGCAACACACATTTTTTAATTAAACTTTCTTGTCTGTATATAAAGATTTCACATTAAATAAAGTTTCTTATGCTAAGGATAACTACGCTCATAAATTTTATTTTAAAGCTGCTCAGGTCAGGGTCTCCTTACCCATGGGTCAGATCTTGCTACTGAATTTGGTTCTATTTGGTTTGCCAACTGATCTGTCTAAAGGTGCCTAATGGGTGTGAACTGTTTTTACCCAGCAAGCTCTTGCCCAGCTTGAACAGCTTGTAAAATAATTGTCCAATCCACAATTCCAATTTAGCAGCAGACTGTACTGGCCTTGTTGAAATGCTGAAATGGCTTTCTTACCATTTTAAAACAACAACAAAAAGACCACTTAACATAACCATATCCTACAAAATTTGAATCAGGATTATTTTGATTTGTTTTGTTTTGTTTTGAGACAGGGTCTTTATGTAGCCTAGGCTGGCTTCCAAATGGCGATCCTTCTACCTCGGCCTCCCAAACGCTGGGATTATCAGCATGCCCAGCCCAAAATTAATTCTTTAATATCTGCTAGCTCTTCTTTCCATACCCTCTACCAACTAATTTCAGGCTAGTCTACTTATATTACTAATGCGTTCCTTGTCTTCTGTTTTCTCTGCTAGGTAACTAGTCTGATTTACTAATCCGTAGGTGAACGTTTTAGTTACATTTATCAACAATTTGCTTTTCCTTAGATGCTCCTTTTAAAAAGCCTGTCATACATTCTTAACTTCACTTCATGTAATACACAGTCTGTAAGGTTGCTTCCAGTAGACTGTAAAGTTGTGTGCTTCATTATTTTTCTTTCTTAAAGAACATTTCTTACCCCCATCTCCATCACATTCCACTCATGGTTGTGTGCAGGTTTGGTTGAGAGATTAAAAGTCTCACCTCAAAAACAGAAGCAGGCCCCTCAACTTTAGAAATGGTGTAAATGCAATAGACTAGTTTCATTTTTTCAAATTCCCTTATTTCCTTATATTATTCTTTAATCAGTGTTCGGAGGTATCATTTTTATATAAATACTACCTCCAGGAGTGTCTAGTGAACAAACTTGCAATTATTTTTTAAATAAAAATATTTTAAAAATCCAAGATCCTCTTCTGAGTTTTCATACGAAGAAAGGGGTCCTTTCTTAACCCTCATCATAATTTCACATTTATACACAAAATCCAGAAACTAGGGATTGTAATGCCCAGCAGAATGGATATGAAATTAGTTAGTCTTTCTCTTTTTTAAATGTCATTGTTTTTACGTAACACCATTATCACCACCCACCCCTTCCACTGCCACTGCTCAAATGAACCACTCCCCGTGGAATACGCCCTTCTCTGTGCCTTTACAATTTCATCTGTGTTTTGCTACTTAAATATGCTTAATTTGCGTCTTTCCTAACTATATGGGCTATAAACTGACCACTTTGTTTTCCTCTAAAAAGTATCACATGTGCTGCCTGCTTGAATGTCTTTGGATACTAAGGATATATGCAAGGGCATGTTTAAGGAAATGGCATTTATTTTGAAACAACTAAGTTTAGCTGGGATGTGTCAAGTGTACTTTTGTTGAATTGAGGAGAGTTATGTTAATTGCATGTTAAAATGGCATTGCTATCACTTGTTATGACTGAGTGTCACTAAGTCAACTACACTTTTGGTCTCTTCTTTACCACATTCTTTTTATGCATTTTGCCTTGGTTTTATGAACACTGGATGTCATTGTATTAACTACAAGGCCACAATTACCTAAGAACCCATTTGTGATTATATCAGCATGTAATTCACAAAAATCAAGAGTTTTGTTGCTGCAGTGAGCAGTTGTATTTGGAAAGGCTGAGAGACTTCAGGAAATCAGATGAGAAAGAAAGTTCAAGTCTGTCAACTAAAAAAAGTAGTTCCCATTAAAGTTAAATGCATAAACTGTTCATGATTACCTATGGAAGATGGATCAAAGAAGAGATGGAAGAGAAAATCTATGAAAGAATGACTTGGTTAAAGATCAGATAGCACCCCAGTATGAAATCTATGCATTTCTTACAAGTCCTTGTTTTGAAATCATGCATGTGACATCCATTGAATCCAGCATATGTTCTATCCTATTGACAATTCCTGGCTTCCTGATTTCAGTCTCTTTTCATTTGTCACATATAAAATTATTTAAAACTGTCTTGGAAAAGCAGATCCATTTCTTGTTTTGTTTTTAGTAAATGAGTGCACTGGTGGCATCCACATAACTGTCAAATAAATCATGTTTTGTTTGCATGTAGTGTTTTCAGACTTTAAAGTTTATCATACGTGAAACTTTCCTATCTCAAACATCACAGATTACTAAATTATCTCATACTGTTGACCATGAAATAGTTGTAGATGTTTGCAACTGCAGTGTGATGCTTTCCTCAGAACAAAACACAACATACTCAGTCTCACAAGCATCCTTAACCCCCACCAAGGAAAAGTAGGAACGAGAAGAAACATGCATACATGCATGCACATGCATACTTGCCGACTGGTTTCTCAGTGGAAAAAAAAAAAAAACAGTAACAAAAACCAATTACAACACATCATTGCTTGTTTAAATTCAGGTTGCTTTTGCATGCCATATGCAGATCATTTTTCATTTCTGTGTTTCCCTCGTTTGAGCTCATTTCTCATTCGTGTTTTTGTCTCATTTGTTTCCATCAGCAAATGCCCAGCACACCAGGGTTTGTGGGATACAATCCATACAGTCATCTCGCCTACAACAACTACAGGCTGGGAGGGAACCCGGGCACCAACAGCCGGGTCACGGTAGGAGAATCAACTATTACAGCCTCCGGCAAACAACTGGAATTGACCAGAAATGCCTCCAGAGCTAGGTCCTTTTGAATCAGAAGCACAGCCATTTAAAAAAATTTAACCTGACTTTTCAACTATTTGGTACAGTCTTACACTGAAAAAAAAAAGGTGCAGTCTGGATATGTACCTGGAAGAAAAGAAATCCCATTCTACTTGGTGATCTGTAGGGATAAAGCCTTGGACCTTTAATGCTCATACTATATATGTAAACAAATGTAGAATGCTTTTGGTTAAAATACTTTATAACATGAAGAGTATCTTTCATTGTTGAAGGTAATTGGCGTTATTCTCAAGGACATAGTTTCTTAAGGAATACTAGGACTCTGAAGGCCTGACTTTGTCTGGACTAGAAAGCTTTTGGCAGACCTGCCTTTCAACCTTCTACTCTTAGTTGTTTGTCTTTTGGATTTAGTGACATATCTAAGACTCATTTCTTTCCAGTTTAATACAGAAAAAGATTTTACTATCACCTCAAGGAATTTTGGAATAAAACTTGAATAGAATTAATTCCAGGCATTAGATAAGTATAGCTTTCCAATCCGTTGTAGACAGATGATTCTTAAAACTTGGGGAATTTCATTTCAGTGATTCAACTAAGATAAAATTGGATAATATACTTCAAAGCTTTTATTTTAAAATTATCTTAAACTCAAAGGAAATTAAGGTAATAAATCCAAAAGTCAAATACCTCCATTAGAATGTGGTATTGGTGAGAATATAAACAACACAGATGGCTGTAAGCTTTTTAGTATCTGGTTTCTATTTTCTGTAATCATAAAAAAGCCCTCTCACCCTGTAGTGAAGCTAGAGCTGAAAACTCGTCACTATCAAACTGTGTGTCTGTCCTGGTAAGCGTATTGCTTAGCTGGAGAGGTTTTGTTTGTCTAATTTTTCATTGTTTCTGCATAATTTGTACTTCATAAGCATATCAAGTTCTATGTGCCATACATATTTCACAGTATTTGAAAAAGGTTCTGACAAAATGGTTTTTATGTGTGCATTGCGCGATGCACACAGTGTGTGCAGCAGTACATGTTTTTCCCTGGTCTAAATGTATTGTTTCCCAGGTGGAATGAGAGGCAAGGTTATCAGATGATAAAGAGCATTATAGTTCACACAGTAAGCACAGTTAGTTTTGGATCTTGTGTGTTAATGCAGAAATGTATTTATAGGTAGTGAGTTAAGAAGGTGGTTCTGAATAGCTCTATATGGTTAAAGCTCTTAGTGGCCATGTTAGTGGAGCAGGAGTAGCCATGTGATCCTAGAATAACTTAGTTTGGGGTTTGTCTAAACAGCCAGCTCTTACTTTGTATGTAGCTGTGAGACTTCTCTGTTGACACAAAGTTAGATCATACAGTGGAAACTAGAAAAAAAGAGAAAGACACTCTTTGTCTGGGCCTAGGTTGGGGAACAGAAGAACTCAGAAAATTGAGCTCTAGTTTCAATATAAGGGAGAGGTTAGGCTGAGAAGTGTGGTGTTTTCGTTCTTTGTAGTTGTTTTCTTGTATTCCTGTTCTTTTGTCCTATTATCAGACTTGAAGGCTGCTCAAACTGCTAGAGACCCAGAGGTTTGCATTCTCTTTTATCCTTACTGTTTGGGGACTCACTTGCTTATAACAGTTGTTTGTAGAGAATGACCCCAATGGTGCACCACCTCATGGGGATGCTCCTCCTGATTTAGTTGTTGGATATAAATAGCCACAGTGATTTGGTGGAATAATTCTGTGCAACCCTAAGCAAGAGCTTTGTTCCATGTGGGTAGTTTTCAGAAAATAAAGCACTTAGGTACCAGATTGAGACCTTTGGAGGACTTAGGACAGCTTTGAGTGTAACCCAGGCCTGATCACTCTACTCAGGTGATAGTTCATCTTCTCTGATACACAGGTTTGTAAACAGACTGGGACAAAATGTTAAAAGCAGCCTACTTCTTGCTATTAGGAATCCTCTCTCCAGAAGAAAATTCATAAATAAGACCTTACCAGAGAAGCAGCTAAGAATTGAGAAAGAAATGATGAAATAAAACCCTTTTGTGCTGTCTGAGTCAGCCCCAAGATGGTGGACTTTATCATAGACTGCCTAGGACCTAACTCTCAGAATAGTTAACAAGCTTAAGTATTTGCTTCTCACCTCCAATTCATAGAAATGGGAATGGAGAAGCAGTGCTGCGGGTGGGTGTCCTCATAGCAATAAGGAAATATCCTCATCAACAAAGCAAAGTTGAACTCTCCAAAATCTTGTTCCTGGGAAAGAGCCAATTGGGGTTTTTTTAAACTCAGGAGCACAAAGCACACAACAGCAGCTGTTTCTAGTTGAGTCTTAACAAGAAATGATTAAATAAAGTGCTCAGTGAGGGCAGAGAAGTGTTTGAAGCAGTTAGAAAGATGTCGGAGATGTTAAGCAGATTGGTCATGTGTGGTGATAAAGATCCTCAGACCAATGGAATGTATTCTTAGGGAATGGGAGAACATTGTTTTGTGTTGTTTTGTTTTGTTTTTTATTTGTAAACTGATAGTGTAATAATAATATGAACTCAGTATTATCTGGGTGCATTTCTTTGGGAAAGGGGGTGAATTAGCAAATCTATTAATGTTCTAAAATATTCTTTGGAACATATGAGCAAATATTACTAAACTTTGTTTTTTGAGTGTTTTGATTTATATTTAAAGCTTAAAAAGTACACATGTTAAAACAATATTTTGGCACCTCAAATATTGGCTTTTTTTTTTTTTTTTTTTTGAACCCATTTTGTATTCCAAAAGTTTGTTTTCTAATTATTTCCTGTGTTGAGGAGCAAGCTTTGTAAGGTTACCGATGACTGACTCTGACTCCTGTGAACCGTGGTGCCTGCTTCCCTGGGTGACTACTCTAGCCACTGTGACAGTTTCTGCCTCCGGGTCTCATCCCATTCCATTGCTCACTGCTGCCTAAGACCAGATCTGTCTTCGAGTCACTGCAGCAAGGATTTGCCAGTGTGTGTTTTGCTAATTAGAGTCCCATTCTTGCAAAGAAGGTCAGAACCAGGACTCCCCTAGTGATATCAGAGCCAAGTGGGATGGCTCCTCCGTCAAAGCACTGATGAAACAAGGAGATAGAAAAGTTCAGAACCAGTTGCCCCTGGAGGAGCAGCTTTAAATGGGGCTTCTGCTAGAAGTCGCCTGGTGTCTCCTGGCCTGTGTTTCCTCAGAGACAGGAGCTAGCACTTAAGTCTCTTGGTGCTTCCTTTTGTACTTTCTCTCTCACCAACTTCCTCACTACCTTTCTGAAAAAAATTTTAGTCCTTTTTCTTGTATTTTTCCTTTTCCATGTGGCCTGCCTTTCCTTGTCCTTGTAACTTTTCCACAAAAACAACTTTGAGGACTGGGCCTCAAAAGTAACATAGCAAGGCCAGGACTGGAGGCCCAGTGCTCAGTGCTTAAGTCAGTTCTTTATTTTTGTAGCCATAGGATTGAAGACAAGAAAAGTATGACTTGAGTTCACACAACTTGATCCCTGTAAGAAGATACGCCCTATGACTACAAAAGTAGAAGACAGAAAACTATGATACTAAAAATTTGACAGGCATAAATCTCTTATTTCTAAAGGAAATTTTTTTCTTTTCCTTTTTTTTTTTTTTTTTTATTTGCTAGGTTTCTTGTTAGCTCCTATTTCTTATTGGTGATTTTTTTTTTAACCTGGGCGATGGTCTTTGTGTTGTTTGTATGAGGGTGCATTCCTGACATGATAACAAGATCCCCTGTAGACAGTATGTGTGTGGTAAGTGCTAAGAGCTCAGAGTCTACAGATAAACCAGTGTTGACTGTATGTGCAATGCTACTAAGCAAAATAAAAGGATACCAGGTAATGTCCTAAATGTGAGTTGTTTGCCATATAACTTCCATTTTCAGTGTATGGATTATTATATAATATTTTATTCTTGCAGGCAGCTTGTCAAAACAGTGGCAATAAACTGCTAAGTAAGACATTAAATATCATGTGTTTAAAGTCATTTTCTTCTGATATAAACATTTCTGAATTTGCAGTGATATCTATTTTCTTTGGAGGAAATATAAGAATCTTATATCCATGGACGAGTAGAAGAAAGGCGCATTAGAACTTTTAAGGGACTTTCTTTTCAGATGATAGTGAGCTTGCGGTTGAATAATGAATGTATTTTACTCTTTTACAGGCATCCTCTGGCATTACGATTCCAAAGCCTCCAAAGCCACCAGATAAGCCGCTGATGCCCTACATGAGGTACAGCAGAAAGGTGGGTGCCAGAGAGCTCTGCCTACTGGCCTTACATGCAATTTCAGGCTGGCTTGACGTCTTCCTTAGACATATTTGAAGGAAGAATTTAAAAACTTGTACTTTTTTAAGTAGTTCATTCTCATTTCAGAATTCCAGAACTCAGGAGCATGGTTAAATTAACTGCTAAAATCTTTTTAAACAGATTAGTCTACAACCATGAATGATATCTTTTTGAGAATATTGAAAGACATAAGAAGAATGTTAAGTAGATAGGAGCGTGTAAGACTGTATATATTGATACCTTATGGTGGCGCATGCCTTTAATCCCAGCACTTGGGAGTCAGAGGCAGGTGGATTTCTGAGTTTGAGGTCAGCCTGGTCTACAGAGTGAGTTCCAGGACAGCCAGGGCTATACAGAGAAACCCTGTCTCGAAAAACCAAATGAGAAGGAGGAGGAGGAGGAGGAGGAGGAGGAGAGAGCCCTTAGGTTCAATTCCAAGAGTATCAAATGAATTAAGTATAGAAAAATATTGATTATAATTATTATATATATGTTTGATAGTATGACAAATTAACTACCTCTAAATTCACTTGAACAGTTAGAGACATAGAGTTAATTGTTCATTTAATTTGCTATGAGTATGAACAGTGATTAGTGATGTCCTTAGCTTAATCAGTTTGAAGTATTTATGAGAAAATGACAGTGGTGAGTGAGATCCAGTAAAGAGGAAAATGAGGCAAGCCAGCTGTTGGCAGGAAGCAGGCTGATTGCTACGTATGAGTTTGATACTCTCTTCTTTGCTTGTTTGTATTTAAACGTTTCCATAGTAGAGTATTTTTAAAGGACTATCTACTTAGGCACTAATATTGAATTCTCAACTATTGACTTTTTAAGGTCTGGGACCAAGTAAAGGCTTCCAACCCTGACCTAAAGTTGTGGGAGATTGGCAAGATTATTGGTGGCATGTGGCGAGATCTCACTGATGAAGAGAAGCAAGAATATTTAAACGAGTACGAAGCAGAAAAGGTAGGAGGACTGCCTTGGCTTATTATTTATAAAAGAAGCAAAGAGTGACCAGACGACTGAGCTGCACTGAAGTGTTATCCACCAAGCTCCACTCACCTGAGTGGCACATTCTGTGTTCAGAAAGAGAGGTGGCTGTCCTGACGCCCTGTTTTGTTTACCTTTGCCCTCTGACGTTCAGATGAACAATGCAGGTGCCCATGGTGGCCTGTACAGTAGAATGTACATTATAAAACCAACCCCCTTTGGATTTCAGATAGAGTACAATGAGTCTATGAAGGCCTACCATAATTCCCCTGCGTACCTTGCCTATATTAACGCAAAAAGTCGTGCGGAAGCTGCATTAGAGGAAGAAAGTCGACAGAGACAGTCTCGCATGGAGAAAGGAGAACCTTACATGAGCATTCAGCCTGCTGAGGATCCAGATGGTAAGGCGGAAAGTGGGACTTTGTGTATGTATTCTCTCTGAATTAGAAAAGAAATCCTAGGTCAAGGCTTTTATTCTTTTAAATGGAAAAGCATAACTTTAAATCTTTTTAATAATAAGATTTTTGTGTAATAATGGGATTTTTTTTTTTTCAAGACAGGGTTTCTCTGAGTAGCCCTGGCTGTCCTGGAACTCACTCTGTAGACCAGGCTGGCCTCAAACTCAGAAATCCACCTGCCTCTGCCTCCCAAGTGCTGAGATTAAAGGCGTGCGCCACCACTGCCTGGCAGTAATAAGATTTTTGTGTGTGACTTTCCCGTGGAAAAAAATATTCCTTACAGGGTGGAAAATTATTAAAGAAAAAAAGCTGTATTTATTACTTTTCAAAGTCTTTATATTCAGAATAAAGGACTTGTCTGATTTTCAACACAAGGTCTCACTGTGTTTCCCAAGATTACCTGACTCTCCAGTCTCAGCTTCCAAATTCTGGGATAAATTTTTGCTGACACACCCTGTTTTAGTTAGGGTTTGTATTCCTGCACAAAACATCATGACCAAGAAGTCAGTTGGAGAGGAAAGGGTTTATTCAACTTACACTTCCACATTGCTGTTCTTACCAAAGGAAGTCAGGACAGGAACTCTCATAGGGTAGCAACTTGGAGCCAGGAGTTGATGCAGAAGCCATAGAGGAATGCTGCTTACTGGCTTGCTCTGTAGATTGACCTTGAAGGCAGAGATCTACATGACTGTCTCCTGTAATGCTGGGATTAAAGGTGTGTACCAACATGCTTGGGTCTAAACTTAGCTGGATGGGATCTTACCCCCAAATCCCTTAATCTCTTATCTCCTAGAACATGGGACTCAGCTCCATTTTACTTCCTGGTGTCCCTTTAATACCTGAACCATATATTTTATATTTTTCCTTTCTAAGCTTGCTACCCTTGTTCAAATCGCTCTTTTTGAGACTTCCTTTGTCAGTGCAAGTAATATAAGTCTCTTTACCTTAGACTCAGGCAGACTCTTCAGGCAAGGGCCCAAAGCAGCCACATTCTTCACCAAAATACCACAGAAAGTCTCTAGGCCTCATACTGAAATTCTTCTCCACTGAACCCTCTCGGGCCAGGTCTGCAGCTCAAATCACTCTCAGCAACAAACTCTCCCATATTCCTACTAGGATGGCCCATTAAGCCCCTCTTAAAGCATTCCAGTGCTTTCTAAATCCAAAGGATATCTGGTATGTAGCCTTTGTGAAAGGGTTGTTCAGCATACAAATGTGGGTCGAACACCACAGGTCTAGAAGGACTTGAGAGATGGAAATGTACAGAAAACCAAGAGACAGAGGCCTCGTCTGTGACGGCAGCATCCACTGGCTTCTTAGAGAACTGTCAGAAGGTCCACAAATTCACACAAGATAGTCAGGGCTTTTTAAATGATTCTTCAGCAGCATGCAGGCCTCTGTATGTAGCAGAGTTTCTTTCCTAAAGCATGGTCCCTACACCTGTCAGAAATGCTAAAAAGTTTAGGTCAGGGCTGGAGAGATGGCTCAGCAGTTAAAAACACCAACTGCTCTTTCAGAGTTCCTGAGTTCAATTCTCAGAAACCATGTGGTGTCTCATCTATAATGAGATCTGATGCCCTCTTCTGGCATGCAGGTGTATATGCAGATAGAGCATTCATACGTGAAACAAATCATTTTTTAAAAAGGTGATTAGGTGGTTCAGAGACAAACTTTGTTTTGATTTATATTAGAAGGAAACACTTGCTTTATTTAATGAGTTAGTGTAAAGAAAACTATTAAGTAAGTACCAATTCAGGTTACTACCGTGCATATGGAGGTGACGGCAAGATAAAGGAACTACTCTGGGGTTACTAGACATAAGCATCCATGCTGGGTGTGGTGGTACACACTTGTCATCTCAGCACAAGACCAACCTTGATTCGCACAAGATAGTGAGGGCTTTTTAAATGACTCTTGAGAAACTAAGGCAGAAAGGAAGGCTGCTTTGAGTTCAAAGCCAGCCTGGGCTACATAGTGAAATTTTGTCTCAAAAAGATCTCACACCTTGGAGTTCCAGAGCTCTTGCCATGTGAACACAAGGACTTCAGTTCACATCTCCAGGACCCATGTTAACTGCGTGGCTTGGCACATTCCCATAACACCAGCACTGGGAGCTGAAACAAGCAGATTCTGGCACTCCATAGGCAGCTAACCTAGCCAAAATGGTGAGCTTCCAGGTCAGTGAGAGGTGTTGTTTTAAAGCGCTAAAGCAAAAGAGATAGAGAAGACACCTCTCTTCTGGACTCCACATGTGTGCATACCTGTAGACCAGATGCATGCATCACATCAAAAAAATAACCCCCACACATTAAGAAAATAAGCAAAATGTGTACTATATGTACCTAAGTTTAGATGGCACCTTTACACATTAATAACAGCCATGAAGTTTATATGTGTGTAGTGTGTAGTGTGTGTTGGGTGTCTTCCTCCTTTCGTTGGGATAAGGTTGGGCCTGGTGTATGCACTGTACTTCCCTGTCCAGGTACGTGTGGAGGGTACAGATGACATCCAGATGGTTTCTAAAGTGCTTCTCTGCACTATTTTAAGGCAGAGTCTCTCTCAATGAACCTAGCACTTGCTATTTTAGCTAGAATAACCATTGAGCCTCCAGAATCTGCCACAACCCATCTTTTACTTGGATGCTGACTTGGATCCATCCTCATGCTTGCCTGGCAAATACTTTATCTCCCAGCCTTTAAATCAAGTTGTGTTTTTTTCTATAAGATTAGTTTGGGTCTTTACCATTTTTTAATGTGAGAAAACAAAAACTACCTAGAAAACACTAAATATTACTACAGAAGATGGTGATAAGTTAATTCTGCAAATGGATATTTCTCATAAGTTTTAACAACCATTGTAAAAAATACCTCCCAGTTACAGTGTAGCATATATCAAGTGCCTTTGATAATTACCAGGAGAATGGAACATTTGGCAGATTTTCAAGTTCTGCCATCACATGCACGAATCCCAGAACTAAAAGAGATGTGAGCATATATTGTTTGTGGTTTAACCAAGTATCAGACACACATCGTCCCTTAATACACAGTGTCTCAACCTTCCTAATGCTGCAAGCCTTTAATACAGCTCCTCATGGTGTAGTGACCCCACTACCATAAAATTACTTTTGTACCTACTTTATAGCTGTAATTTTGCTGCTATTATGAATTATAATGTAAATATCTAATGTCATATATCCAGGGTTGTTTAATTCTTCAAAGGGGTCGAGACCCACGGGTTGAGAACCACTGCCCTAGTACCTTTATGAGAGCAACACTGAGTGGGTTGTGTCTGCATGGTTCCTACTGGAGCCTGCCCAGTGCCCTGATGTTAGGCAAGGCCCCCTGCTAGGGCACTGAGGACCACACTTACTAAGTGATTGCTTGTTAACATTGTTGTGATAAGTGGTCGCCTAACTTCCGGGACATTTCCTTCATTCCAGATTATGATGATGGCTTTTCAATGAAGCATACAGCCACTGCCCGTTTCCAGAGAAACCACCGCCTCATCAGTGAGATCCTCAGTGAGAGTGTGGTACCTGATGTGCGGTCAGTTGTCACAACAGCTAGAATGCAGGTCCTCAAGCGACAGGTCCAGTCTTTAATGGTTCATCAGGTAAGTTCAGAAACCATTCATTATATTAGAAGGAGTTTATGTCACACATCCCAGGTCTGATGTTGTAGTAATTCTCCAACCCAAATATGCCCAGCCATTGAAAACACAATTGATATGAATACAAGCTGTGCGCCTAGACTGGGCAGATCTACCACTGCACTACCATCTTCCCCATCTGTGAGACCCCTTAGAACTTACGGCTTCTCCGGGCCATGTGCTTCTGCTCCGCTTTCCTTCCACCTCCTCCCACCACTTCCTCCTCCGAGGTCCTCTCTCTCCAACTTTCAGCTCCACCTTCCCTTTAGCTGCCCAATCACTGACTCTAGCCTTTATTTTACAAATTAAGAAGAAAGTTTACAGGAAATCTGAGTACTGACTCTTCCTTGTTCGCAGCCCCTCACAGGAGAATGCAGTTAGCATCAAATGACAAAGAGCCCCAGAGCTATCCACAACAGTGTGGACTCTGCTAGGGTGCAAGTAGACCTGTGAAGTAACACCACCTAGGCCGAAAAGAAGGGAGAATTCAGGAGTCTTAAGTTTGTCAATGAACACTGTAATAGAGCATTGTGTGGCAAATATATCTGTTAAGAGATGGATGCAAACTGAAGAATTTAGGGGCCCCCAATCAGCCTTGCTGCGTTATTATAAAATGTTTTTCCCCCAAATGTATTCATTAACATCTTATTAATCACAGCCATTCCTCTATGTTACATTAAATCATAGCTAGATTTAATTTTTTAATGCAAAATTAGTGGGCTGGAGAGATGGCTCAGTGGTTAGAGCGTATTCTGCTCTTCCAGAGGTCCCAGTTCCCAGCACCCATGTGAGATGATTCACAACCATCTCTAATCCAGGGCATTGAGTGCCCTCTTCTGGCCTCCATGGGCACCTGCACTGGTGTACATACCCCCACACATGAACACACAATTAAAAATGTAAAATTATACTTGAAAGTATTGACTATTTTTAAAATGACATGCTTTCTGCACTTTACATCTGCCTTAGAAAAAAACTTATAACTATACATATCTGGTCTGACACCTTACAGCGGAAACTAGAAGCTGAGCTCCTTCAGATAGAGGAACGACACCAGGAAAAGAAGAGGAAATTCCTGGAAAGCACAGACTCCTTTAACAATGAACTTAAAAGGGTATCCATTCCATTCCCTCACTACCTTTATCATGTGCCAGTTGTATTTTTCTTAAAGTAATGTTTCTATTGAGTGTTGGTCACTTTGAAAGAATACTAACATGACAGCACACACTTACTATCTTTATAATAAATTAGAAGTGTCGTGCAGTATACATGTAAAGACTGGGCCCACAGATGATAGAACCCTCCAGTGCTTTGTTTAAAATCTTATTTAGAGTGAATTATTTTCACTATTGTAATTTATTCATAGATGTCTTCATTAGATGTAATTCAGTTACATTTTGTGTCAAATCTCAGCTGGGCATGGTGGCACACACCTTTAATCCCAAGCAGAGAAAGTAGGATTCAACTTGAAGGCCAGCCTGGTCTACATAGTGAGTTCCAAGACTACATAGAGAGACTATCTCAAGAAAGCAAAACAAGCCACAAAATAAATGACTAAATAAATAAGTAAGTCACAAGTTTGGTAGCTGAGGTGTGAATGGGGACTCCTAAGGCTAGCTGAGTCCTAGGAGGTGCTCTAGCAGCCCCTGCCCCCGTGAGTCAGATGGCTACTAGATCAGCTTTTTTTGTCCTGTAGTTTCAGGACAAACCATTGCTTTCTTTTTCTCCCTCATGTAAATATCATTACATAAATAAGCCAGGAAACAACTTACTTGATTCCAAGGTTCTAAGAAGAAAACATTGCTGAGAGCTCACTGATGTGTTCTTCACAACTAGTTATGTGGTCTGAAGGTGGAAGTAGACATGGAGAAGATTGCAGCAGAGATCGCACAGGCAGAGGAACAGGCCCGGAAAAGGCAGGAGGAGAGGGAGAAGGAGGCGGCAGAGCAGGCTGAGCGCAGTCAAAGCAGCATCGCTCCTGAGGAAGAGCAAGTGGCGAACAAAGGCGAGGAGAAGAAGGATGAGGAGAACATCCCTATGGAGACAGGTAACTGCCTCCTCGACCCCCAGGAGGTGTGCGGGCCCTGACAGCTGGAAGCCGGCCATCCTTCCTGGACACTTTGCAACAGCCGGCATTCTTGAGTCATTCCCTGTGACTTTTCCAGTCTTACTCTTTCTCCATAGTAGACTCACTGCTACTGTTGCTGGCTCCACGGTGTAGCATGGTGATTGATGTCAGTCTTTACCACCTGAACTCCTGTAGTAAGGGGGAGGGGGATGGCTCTGGAGACAGCTGTGGAGGGTCTTGCCTGTTACTGATGCTGAGCTTTCTGTCTCATCTCATTTGAACAACTGCCTGCCTCTATGAGTGCATTCTGCTGCTGGGTTTGACATAGGGATTAATAGACAATAATATTTTAGCCTTTATGGGTACTATTTATCTAAGATGTATCATTGGCCCCAAGATTTGTTGTCTTTGTCCCAAGATGGCATTGGGCAAAGTAAAAGCAGTGAGCCAAGTCCTACTTCCATAATTCTGTAAGTAAAGTTTGACTGGAAGATGGCCATACTCATTTGTTCCCATACTACATGTGGCAGCCTTGAGATGACAGCAGTGTGTGTGTGCATGAATGTATACATATATTCATGCACATATACATGTGTGTATATGTACATGTGTACGTGTATGCATAATACATATCTATACCTGCATGTGTGTAGTTTGGGACTTGAGGCAGACTTCCTGGCCAACAAAGCCTAAAGTGATGACTGTCTAAGCCTTACATGTTGGTAGCTCACCAGCCTCACCCTAGAGCAATGGTTTGGTTTTCCTGAATAAAGGCATTCCTCATGGTTTGGGGTTGTTTTTGTTTTTTGTGTTTTTGTTTGTTTGTTTGTTTGTTTTTAAGAAAAGAAAGATAAAACTCACATCAAATACTGATGAACTTGGTTATTCTTGGAGTTTTCGAGATCACCTTGCCTTTGGGCACTATTGACCCTGCCTAGTGTTAAACAGGAGTAAGCCAAAGGTAGTTAGGGGACACTAGCAACTGCTGCTAAAAGGGACATGGGCAACTCTCACTGTACTCAAACAGTAACTCTTGGCAATGTTTAATGAAACATCAGTATCTCTACGAGGCATTTATACAATATTTAACTCAGCAGGTTATCTTTTCAGACAGTCTGGTTTTAATCGTCATTGTCTGGGCCTCTTTCTGGTTTTGTGAACCTGGTTTTGGGTTTTTTTGGTTTTTGTTTTTTGGTGGTTTTTTTAACCATAAGTTTAGGGTGAAGCACTTTTTTTTGGCTACAGCAGATGCTTGCAAATCGAAGTGTAGTTCTTTGCTCGCCTCACAGCCAGACCATATTCTCGGTCCTAAGTCTGTTTTCCCCAAATGGGACCTGTCTTACTCTGACAGCATCTGGGTGTTTAGGAAAAGAAAGAGGGAGAACTGAAGGAAAGAATTGAAGATGTCAGAATCTTATATTCAGCTCCCTTAGGAAGTGGCCCAACACAACTTTAAACAGAGCGTCTCAGCCTCTTTCTGTGCCTTCATTTTGTATATTTCAGGCAGGATCTTGCTGTACTATGTGTTCTAGGCTGGCCTCAGACTCCTGAGGGCAATCTTAACCCCAGCCTCTGAGTACCTGAAGCTTCTGCTGCCATTGCCTCTGGCCTCTGGCTTCCTCTTAATGTTACGTTTAAACCAACTCTCCAAAAAAAAAATATTTCAATGTTATAAATATTTTTTAAATTATTAACATTTTAGGCTAGACAGAAAGCTTAGTAGATGAGACCTGAGCTCATATGTGAAAAGTAGGCATGGTAGTACATGCTCATGATCCAGTACTGGAGAGATACAGATGGGCAGCTCCACAGGGCTCATTGGCCTGCCAGCTTAGCCTACCTGGTCACTTCCACGTCAGTGAGAGATCCTGTCCCAAAAAACGTGGACAGTTATATTGAGGAACAGAACACGCGAACACACAAAAGACTATAACTGTCTTACATTCTTTTGTTGTAGCAAGTCTTTGAAATCCAGTGTGTAGTTTACATACTTCAGGGTTTTTTATAGATAATTTTTATTTTATGTACATTGGTGATTTGACTACATGTATGTCTGTGTGAGAGTGTCAGTCTGGATCCCCTGGAACAGGAGTTAACAGACAGTTGTGAACTGCCATGTGGGTGCTGGAAACTGAACCCAGGTCCTGTGGAAGAGTAGCCAGTGCTCTTAACCACTGATCCATCTCTCCAGCCCCTTTCATATACTTCCTAATTTCAGAAGCTCAATTCTCACCATGAAAGTGTTTGGTATGTATTTAAATTTCATAATACTGTAGGTAAAAATGTAGATTTTTATAACCTGAGTTGTCGCAAATATTCATCAATATTCTTGAGTCATACTGGTTCATTTCATGTGCTTCTCCATGTGTGGCTAGTTGCTGTCATATCAGACAGATCATCTTATGCCATCAGAATAGTTAGAGTGAATGTTTTTCTTGGAACTGATGGAGGTAACTGTGTGGTTACAGAGGAGACACACCTTGAAGACACGGCAGAGAGCCAGCAGAACGGTGAAGAAGGCACGTCTACTCCTGAGGACAAGGAGAGTGGGCAGGAGGGGGTTGACAGCATGGAGGTGGAAGGGACCAGTGACAGTAACACCGGCTCAGAGAGCAACAGCGCCACAGTGGAAGAGCCGCCCACAGACCCAGTGCCAGAAGACGAGAAGAAGGAGTGATTGTTGCCTTGTTTTATGTGACCTAAAACTTTTTTAAATGAAAAAAAAAATGTGTTTTTTTTTTTGGTTTTAATGGTGTTATGTGGTCTGTGTATTAATTATTTCCTTTTCCGTTGATACCGTAAAAGTCTTTGAACCCTCAGCATCGTAGCCTATTGCCAGCCGCTCACCTTTCTTAGCTCTCAACTTCTGAAACCTCAGAACTGAGATTAATCAAGAAGACACCCATGTCTTTTTGAGAACTAACTACCTTGGATGATGCAGAGTCTACTCTTACAAATGCCTTCCTTCAGCTCACTTGGTGCTCATCAAAGCCATAGCTCTAAACCCTCCCAGCCCGTCTCCAGCTCCCCGAGCCCCCTGGCTTGTGTACTTACACAGAGTACCCTCTTGAAAACACGAGGCGTCTGTTCACTCACCCTTTTCATTAATGATGTCAGACACCAGGAGTTCTCTTACAGGGTAGGATATATCCTGAGACTGGCAAGACACAGATCAGATGGGACAAAGGTGTCTGGTGGAAGTGGGGAGGGGAGTAGTTACTGCTGTGGACTCCTCCTCAGATGACAGCTGCACCTGCACATCTATAGTGCTTTGTAGTGTAGTTGATATGGGATGTGTTCTGGGAAATTCATCCTTATGGTACAGGGAAAAAGAAACTCTTTTTACCAGATTGGTTTTCCAAAGATAGACAGCAGTGCTTAAGGAATGGAATATTCTTATAATGGACTAAGGACTTAAAAGTGATTGGCCCACTCCAAAAGGAAAGCAGAAATTCCGTTCATCCACTTCACAGTGATGAAAACCTCCAGGCTCAAGATCCCATAGAGTGTGTGCTCCATAAAATCTAGAGTAGATTTTTACTGAATAGTGGTATATATTATGGTATGTTTCTTAAAGGTCCAAACATAATAAAGAAATTAAGACAAAGGTCTCAGTGTTTTTATTGCACTGTAATTTTTATTGTACTGTAGAAGATAAAACACATAATTTGGCCCCTATAATACAGGAACATCATGAAATGACCCACAGTCATAAGATTGTCACTCATAGGAACCTTGCCTCATAAACTAAGATTAATAGGACTGTGAAGAAATCTCTGAGTAGTGTGCAAGAAGTGTGGCTGTTTAGTGAATATAGGCTGTGCATGTCTAGTGTCAGACAAATTGGATAGCCACAGATCGAATCCTCTGGAAAGTGAGGTGGGGCCAAAAAAAAAAAAAAAAAAAAAAAAAAAAGCTGCCAAATTAAGAGCAGAAGACTTCTGAGGGCTTGGGTTCTTACAGTGCCATCACTTGCCAAGAGCGCAGAAGCAACCCCCGCCTCTACTGAGGACAGCACTGAGAAAGGAAGCCTAGAGCAAGGCTGCCCAGACAGGACACTACTGTCATCAGCACAAAAGGGAGCTATTTGAGATGAGACCAAACTCAATGGGGAAGGATTGAATTGACGCTTTCAGTTAGACTCGTGCATGTAGACACCAGTACCTGAAATGGCTCTTAGTTCAAGAATACAAAGGACAGCAGATCTGACAGCCCGCACCTCACAGTCTTGGACAAGTTACTGAGACTATTTTAAGTAAGCCTCTCTACTCTCATATCTGTTTTATTTATGACTGCATAAAATTTGTAGGTCTACATCTTATTAGGTTCTAGGAAAACCAAAAGGGGAATTCACAATCATGCGATTTTGTAGAAATGTCAAATTCTGCAACTTGCCTAGACAACCTACAAGCCTTTCTCTAAATGACTCTGAGCTGATAAGAATAGCCAGGTGTGTGAGAGACTGGTCCCATCACACAGACACGCGGGCTGAGAAATGCCTATTGCTCAGAATTTCTAGGTACAAAGGCTTTCTGTAAAATTATGGCTGCTTATGTTATTGAATGTGGCAACACACTACTGAATTATGGGGCAGGACAAAAAGGAAAGAACACAATTGACATTTGCCAAGAAGACAGGCTGACAGAGTGGACAACTTTTTCCAACATGGCTGTGTTATAAAGACAGCAATGAAGCAGGCTTAAGCCCTGGAGTATGTGGCCTTGTGGGACCTCACTCCAGACATTTTCTAGGAATTTCAACACTTTAGCTTTGTTACAGTAATGACTTCCTGTCTCTCACCCTTGATAGTTTATAATCCTGCCAGTGCCCCACAGGAACCACCCTGTGATCTCATTTGGGTTTCTTAGCATACTTTTGAAGATAATAGCTTCAAAACCCAGAATTTTCTATATGACTACTGTAAAAATGATGAAGTATGCCAGGCGGTGGTGGCGCACGCCTTTAATCGCAGCACTTGGGAGGCAGAGGCAGGCGGATTTCTGAGTTCCACTACAGAGTGAGTTCCAGGACAGCCAGGGCAATACAGAGAAACCCTGTCTCCAAAAACAAAAAACAAAAAAAAACAAAAAAAATGAAGTGTGACTCTGAGAAAGCCCACACACATGCTCTCCGGTGTTTGTTTTCTTTTCTTTCTGAACATCTCTCTCTGACTGAAGAGGCAGCTCAGTAGTTAAGAAGACTGGCTGTTCTAGAAGATCCAATTTTGTATTAGTCAGGGTTTCTATTACTGCACAAACATCATGACCAAGAAGCAAGTTGGGGAGGAAAGGGTTTATTTAGCTTACTTCCACATTGCTGTTTATCACAAAGGAAGTCAGGACTGGAACTCAAGCAGGTCAGAAAACAGGAGCTGACGCAGAGGCCCTGGAGTGATGTTCTTTACTGGCTCGCTTCTCCTGGCTTGCTCAGCCTGCTCTCTTATAGAACCCAAGACTTCCAGTCCAGGGATGGCACCACCCACAAGGAGCCCTACCCCCTTGATCACTAATTGAGAAAATGCTCCACAGCTGGATCTCATGGAGGCACTTCCCCAACTGAGGCTCCCTTCTCTGTGATAACTCCAGCCTGTGTCAAGTTGACACAAAACCAGCCAGTACAATTGACCCCTTGTCAACTTGACACACGAACACATCACTATTAAGCCTCAACCCTTATTTTCTTATTCATCCCCAAGATCTAAAGTCTCATAGTCTTTACATATTAAAAGTTCAATCAATTTAAAATGTCCAATATCTTTTAAAATTCAAAGTCTCTTAACTGTGGACTCCACTAAAATACATTCTTCCTTCAAGAGGGAAAAATATCAGGGCACAGTCACAATCAAAAGCAAAACCAACTGGGATCCAACTCACGATCTTCTGGGCTCCTCCAAGGGCTTGAGTCACATCTTCAGCTCTGCCCTTTGTAGCACACATTTTGTCTTCTGGGCTCCAGATGCCTGTACTTCACTGCTGCTGTCCTTGGTGGTCATTGCATGGTACTGGCATTCCCAAAACACTGCTGTAACTAGGCTTTACCAATAGCCTCTCATAGACTATCTTCACGGTGCCAAGACTCAACTCCTTTGCATGACACCTTCAGTCCTGGCCCATCAACTGCAAACTGAGGCTGCACCTTCACTTATGGCCTTCCATGGCCTCTCACTGTGCTGAGCCTCAGCTGCTCTTCTTGACCCCCTCGTGCTGTCAAGACTAGTACCACCTGAGTGACTCTTAGGCATTACCAAGTCCTGCTGCAGCACAAGGTACAACCTTGGCTATCTCTGGAACACAACCTCTTTGTGCTCTCAGAAAAGACTTCCCAGAAGATGTCACCTCAGTGATGATGGTCTCTTCTTAATCACCGCTAATTTCTTAGCTCCAGCTAACCAGCATCAATAGTCCCAGTAATGCAAAGTTTTCACTTTAGTAGTTCTGGTATCTTGTTAATCACAGCTGATACTTCAGCCCCAGCTAACCAGAACCACAGAATCTTCACAATCAAAACAACACGGCCCTGATAAGAGTCTTTAATCTTCCCTCTGAAATTTCACAAGCCAGGCCTCCATCTCTGCACTGTTCTCAACATGATCTTCCAAGATCCTACAGAACATCCCACAGAGTTCTTAACAATCAGTGGCTCTTCTAGCTTAAAGTTCCAAAGTTTTTCCACAGTCCTCCCCAAAATATGGTCAGGTTGTCACAGGAACACCCCACTATGCTGGTACCAACTCTAGCTTCACGGGATCCAGTGTCCCCTGCCAGAGCCATGGTCATGGTGGCCCCTGAGGGCACCATGCACACAGGTGGTCCACAGATATATATGCAGGTAAAACACTCAAGTAAAAAAATTTAAAAAGATATCTCTAATAAGCCCTGAGGCTGCTTCATACTATCTAGTCCTGAAATTATTTTCTATGGCCAAGCCAGTGATCTCAGGTCTCTGAAAAATAAGAGAACCCAGACTTTAAGGTGGCAGCGTAGAGCTGTGTCTGCCTCCCTCATCACGAACTTGACAGTAGCAATCATCTGTACCCCAGTTGTATAGCTAGATAGGCTTGTAGGCATGCACCACATGGTGTTTGCTTGACAAAAATCACCCAATGATGCTGGGCGGTGGTGGCACACGCCTTTAATCCCAGCACTTGGGAGGCAGAGGCAGGCGGATTTCTGAGTTCGAGGCCAGCCTGGTCTACAGAGTGAGTTTCAGGACAGCCAGGGCTATACAGAGAAACCCTGTCTCCAAAAACCAAAAAAACAAAAGAAAAAACTCAATGATAGATTTAAAAAGTAAAAATATACCTTTTGCTAAATGATTTATCGATATATAATTTTTTGTTGTTTGTTTTGATTTTTGAGACAAGTCTCAGGGCTTGTATACAGACTGGCCTTGAACTCAGAAACCCGGCAGTTACGTTCTTTAAGGCAGAACACTGCGGAGAAGCAAAGAGGTATCTCATTTCAACGAGATAATGTCAAGGCCAAATGGAAAATACAGATTCAAGGGCTATCCAAATAGGGAAGCCATGGTCATGGACAGCTAAGGAGGGTAGCTAATCTGCGTCCAGATCTTCAGTAGTCCTCCCCATTTCCATACCAGTGCTGGAGAGGAGACAAGACAGTTGGGGCCACAGTGGGAGACTCCTGCCGCCTGCAGTTAGGTTGAAGCTTTCATTTTTCACCTGATCATAATTTGTTAAATCCTCATGTTAAAAACAGTGCCCCTCTACCCCCGCCCCCACCCCAAGCGCTACCCTAGTGAGTCTCCACCTGGCCCCACCTCTGCGAGGGTTTTATCTTGTTTCCCTTCTCTCAGGGCAACCTTGCCAGGCAACCTAGCAGAGGGCTTAATGCCTTTCAGCTGGAAAGCAGACAGTGCAGCAACAAGCTTGAAGCAACTCCCTCCCGAGTCTTTTTAGACAACACCATGTGGAATTACAACTTGCCCTAAACTGTGAGAATGTTTCTTCCGTCAGTGTGGTAAGGAAAACAGTTTAGTACACAGCGGCATGAGCGTGTCAGTAATCATTAAAGCCGTTTATAACACATCTGGATTGTCATCTTGAACGATAGAAAATTGCCCGCATAGGTTTTGCTTGCTTTTGTTTTTGTGTACATGTGTCTACACATGCATGTGTGTGTGTGTGTCTGTGTGTGTGCACACACACATGCATGTGGAGACCAGAGGTTGACAGCAGATGCCTTTCTGTGTCACTCCACCTTTTTTTGAAACAGATCTCTCGTTGAACCTGGAGCTCACTGACTCGCCTAGTCTGACTGGCCAGCAAGGCCCTGGGTTCACCATCCCCTGAGCATTAAGAATGAGCTTATTATAGAGGGCTGGAGAGATTAAATGGTTAAGAGCACTGACTGCTCTTCCCGAAGTCCTGAGTTCAAATCTCAGCAATCACATGGTGGCTCACAACCATCTGTCATGAGATCTGGTGCCCTCTTCTGGTGTGTCTCCAGCTACAGTGTACTCATATACATAAAATAAACAATATTTTGGTTTTTTTTTTTTTTTAAAGGGTAAATAGCCTTTAATCCCAGCACTTGGGAAGCAGAGGCAGGCAGATCTCTGTGAGTTTGAGGACAATGTGGTCTACAAAGAGAGTCCCAGGATAGCCAGGGCTATTACAGAGAAACCTCATCTTTTAAAAAAAAAATAATTATGGGTACATACTTTTTACATTGACATGAAGGATTCAAACTCAGGCCTTCATAATTACACAGCAGGCATTTTGCCAACTGAGCCACCTCCCCGCCGTTTATCTACAGAATGACAGTAGCTTACTGGCAATTTTACATCTTATTCTGCAAGTACAAGCACTTGCTCGTAGCTTTGAGTGTGCAATTTGCCAAACTAACTTGCATTCTCATGTAGTTTGGGTGTTCAAGGAAACCCAGATTAAAATTCAAATCCCAAGGTACTCAGTATTTAACATCCTAACCCTTTTTTTAAGACTTATTTTTAATCTTCATTATGTGTAATGTGCCCAGGTCTATGTGGGGGTATACGCATGGGAGTGCAGTTACCATCAGAGGCCAAAAGAGGACATCAGGCTCCCTGGAACTGGAATAGCAGGCTATTGTGAACCATCTTATATGGGTACTAGGATCTGAAGTTGAGTCTTCCACAAGTACAAAGGCTTTTAACCACTGAGCTCTCTCTATAGCCCTAACATGCTGGTACACAAACCCCAGTAGCCACGTAGTCAAACCACCTATTTTATGCTCACATGGTCTCACTATAAAGGATGTTTTTCTCCATTCTCACTATCAATAATGTTTACTTAGGAATAAAAATGTTAAGTACTGAGGGGGAAATTCCCAAATGCAGTGTGCTCTTTACATAAACCTTAGATAGTATCTGCAGACAATGGCTTCCTTTGGTGTGTTATTTGAAAGCCAGAGAGGCTGTATGACATTCAGGAGAAACAAACTTAGATGAGCCACCTCCAGTTCCTACCAAATATTTGGTCCACAGGTCCCCAAGGGCATCACATCCTGTTAAAATAAATACTTCTAGTCTAGGGCAACCCATCCTCTTAAAACAGCTCATTACCTCCTAAAAAAAAATAATAATTTGAAGTCTTGTTACAAATACACCTTGGGTTGAAACAGAACCAAGGCAAATGTCCTTTCTAGGAAAAGATGAACAATTTCTAGGCAAATGGAGAGGTGTCCCTTCAGATGCAGAGCTCATGATCCTCTTAGTTTTCCTACTGTGTGACTCTGCTTTTGCTACCTCGGAGGTCTAGACCCTTGAAAGTGGTTTTCTCTGCTACAGAAAAATCCTTCTCAGTGTCTGGCTCTCAGCCAAGGCACCATCAGATCACCACACCTTAGCATTACCAGATAAACCGGGGCAGGGCACCATGTGATGCTCTCAGGGTCCCAGACAACTCAAAAGCTTTTTAAACAAGATTTATTTATGTGGGGTGATAGTCTGTGCAGGCAACCTGGATGAGTAAGAGGTCTGGAACCCCGGGGACCCAGTGGGTGGTAATTTCTGCCTGCCTGACACAGAAGGTATGCAACCACGCCTCCTGGGCTCCTGGCTCCTGTTGCACTTACAGCCCCCCAGGACACCCCACCTCCCAGCGGGAGAGGTGTGTGATATTGGGTCACCTATTAGCAGCACCAAGCCTTCTTACATGCAAATAAAGATTCCCCAAGCTCTCAGCCCAAACCAATAAGAAATACCTGCGGTGGAACCCTGAATCACCCCCCAAAACTGTATCTAAATCCTATCCAAGGAATTAAAGGTGCATGAAAGGTCTACTCCGTCGTCTGAGCCTTTTGCTCTAAGAGCTGTAACACTTGGGAAGAGGCCTACTCTCCCAAAACATGGCACTCCTCACTGGCTAGTAGGTCTCTCGTTGGCTCAGCCCGAACCAACTCAGTGCAGGGTGGCACAGAGTAACTGAGTGACCAGGAAGGCACGGCAGAGATGGAGGTGAAGCCCACTGTGGCAGCAAAGGAGGCAGAAGTGACTTCTCCTCCCTGCCCGTGCTCACTTCCCTTCACCGGAACTCTCACACCAGGCCAAGCCAGAGATCTCTGTGAAAGCGTCTGGTACACAGGCCCACACATTTATGTATTATGTATACAGTATTCTGCCTGCATGTATGCCTACAATGCTAGAAGAGGGCATCAGATCCCAATAAAGATGGTCATATACCACCATGTGGTTGCTAGGGGTTGAACTCGAGACCTCTGGAAGAGCAGCCAGTACTCTTAACCTCTGAGCCATCTCTCTAGCCCCAACACAAAGCTTTTTAACTGTGCGCTAGACCCCACCTCCATGAATATTGACAGATTTGGTTTTGGTTTTGTTATATTCTGTTTTGTTTTTCAAGACACGGTTTCCCTGTGTAGCCCTGACTATCATAGAACTCTCTCTCTGTAAACTGGGCTGGCCTTGATCTCATAGAGATCTACCTGCCTCTACCACCTGAGTACTGAGATTAAAGGAGTATGCCTTCATCTGCCAGTGACAGGTATTGCCAGTGACAGATATTTTCATAAGTAGCAAAATGGAGAGCATGCAGATATAACTCACCAACTCAATACTTACTTTGTTTTTTTCTTCCCTTTCTTTCTCTCCTTCCTTTCTTCCATTCCACCCTTTCTTTCTCTCCTTCTCTCCCTTCCTCTCTTACTTTCCCTCTCCCTGTGTGTATGTGTCTGTGACTCTGTGTGTGTATGTGTGTGGTTTGTGAGACACCCCCATATATTCCAGACTGGCCTTGAACTCCCTATATAGCAGAAGATGCTTTTGAACTCCTAATCCCTCTCCTGCCCCTCTCCAGTGCTGCGATTTTGGAATAAGCCATACCTTGTCTATTCTGAGCCCAGGATTCTTGAAGCTCATGACACAGTTGGTAGCATTTCTAGGTACTACCTCTATTGTCATTACTTAACAGCCTTCTTAGAATTAGCTTCTTCTACTTCTTTATTTTAAAGGGAAATTTTCAGTTAGCACAAATATAAAACTATTGGTCTTTGTAAAAGGTAACAGTTTTAGGGGCTGGAGAGATGGCTCAGTGGTTAAGAGCACTGACTGCTCTTCCAAAGGTCCTGAGTTCAATTCCCAGCAACCACATGGTGACTCACAACCACCTGTAATGAGATCTGACACCTTCTTCTAGTACATCTGAAGATAGCTACAGTGTACATAGATATAATAATAAATAAATCTTAAAAAAAGATAACAGTTTTAAACACAAATATCTTACTAATTGTACTTACACTTAAGTATATATACTATTTTAAAGTTGCTAGGATTACAGAAACATTGTCTGCTTAGAAATCATTCCTTGGGGACTAGGGAATGTCGCCCAGTTAGTAGAGTGCTTGCCTGGCATTCAAGAAGTCCTGGGTTCAATCCCCAGCAATGCATAAAATGGGGTTTGAGGATACAAATCCTATGAGCCCAGTACGTGGAGGTAGAAGCAAGAAGATCAGAAGTTCAAGATCATCGTTGGCTACTCAGTGAGTTCAAGATCAGCCTGGGCTACACGAGACCCCCTTCTCAAAACAAAACTGTTCCTAAGTATCAATTTCTATCAGATTGGTGCGATTTAGGCTCACCACGGAAACAAGCTTCTGAACACACATCTATGAGGGAGTTTCTCGGTGGAGGGAATTAAGTGAGAAGACCCCACCCTAAATATGAGTGGTAGCGATCCAGGGGCTGGGGCCCTGGACAGAATAAATAGGAGACAGTTGACCTGTGAAACAGTTTACATCCCTCACAGCTTTCTGACTTTGAATGCAGAATGGCAAGCTGCCCCCCCCCCTCCTGTCTCCACATCTTCCTGCCACAATGGACTACACCCTCGCTGTGAGCCATAGTAAATTCTCCCTTAAGTTTTTCCTGTTAGGATTCTGTCACAGCAATTCATAGGGGAACTTTCATATTCTATATTATAGTGTATACATGTGCACTTTCATATTCTATATCCCCTATATCATACGGGAACTTTCATATTGTCTTAGTCAGGGTTTCTATTCCTGCACAAACATCATGACCATGAAGCAAGTTGGGGAGGAAAGGGTTTATTCAGCTTACTTCCACATTGCTGTTTATCACAAAGGAAGTCAGGACTGGAACTCAAGCAGGTCAGGAAGCAGGAGCTGATGCAGAGGCCATGGAGGGATGTTCCTTACTGGCTTGCTTCCTCTGGCTTGCTCAGCCTGCTTTCTTATAGAACCCAAGACTTCCAGCCCAGGGATAGCACCACCCACAAGGGGCCCTACCCCCTTGATCACTAATTGAGAAAATGCTCCACAGCTGGATCTCATGGAGGCACTTCCCCAACTGAAGCTCCCTTCTCTGTGATAACTCCAGCCTGTGTCAAGTTGACACACAAAACCAGCCAGTACACATATTCTATATTATAGTGTATACATGTGCTCCATATCATCAACATGGACATACATACAAAAGCACATACATGTTCTCTCCAGCTCAACCTTCAAACACTGATATTGGCAGACACTAACTAGACTCATTGTATCAAGCTGTAGCTGGTGGGCAGAGAAGGAGAGAAGGGGAGGGGAGTGGTGACAAGGAGGGAAGCGTAGACATGGCAGACCGCCTGAACAGAAAGCCATGTCTGAGCTCCAGGTGATGGATGGCCTGTGCTCTCCCTATATAATGCTGTAGTTAAGACAGAAGCTGGAGCCTTAGGATAGTGATTCATTGTCTCCTCAGATTTCTGGATCTCTGGCCCGGCAGTGGTGGCGCACGCCTTTAATCCCAGCACTTGGGAGGCAGAGGCAGGCGGATTTCTGAGTTCGAGGCCAGCCTGGTCTACAGAGTGAGCTCCAGGACAGCCAGGGCTATACAGAGAAACCCTGTCTCGAAAAACAAAACAACAAAACAACAAAAAATTCTATTTGCCCGTGTTGACATGCAGGCACAGCCCGGTTACACCATGAGAAATGTTACTAATAGGCTGTCAATAAGAGGAAGTTACTTCCATAGTCACCCAATAATTGTAAGAGCCAACACGAGTGTTTACTCTGTGCCTGAGGGCTTATGATGCAATTTCTGGTTGTTTTTGGCTTTTTACAAAGATTTGCTTTGTGTGCATATATGTGTATATGAGTGTGTGTTTGGTATAAGCACACGAGGGTAGGAGGAAACAGGAGAAGGATGTCAGATGTCCTGTTCTCTCACACGCCACCTTGTTCCTTGGAGAAATGGGGTCTCTCAGTTAACCTAAGGCTAGACTGGCAGCCTCAGGAAGTTTCCTCAGTGACGCCCCTGTCTCTGTGCCCCTCCACCAGGGCACAGAGCTAGTTCCTACAAGCTCGTGCATGAGACCAGCTTTTCACCGGGGCTGTGGGGATTTGAACTCAGGTCCTCACACTTGTGCAGCAAGCCTTCTTACCCAGCGCGCCATCTCCCCAGCCCTTTTGACTCAATGTCTAAATCCTAAAGTGAATATTAAAATGAATCACTCTACCAAGGCAATCTATGTTTGTGATCTTTGGCCTGAGTCGATGAATAAACTCCCATAAAACACGTTTCCTGGAGAAAGAGGAAAATGGCCTCAGGCTGTAGCACAAGGTGCTAAGTGTAACATAAGATATGAGTCAATAATTCAAAAGATTCAAGGCAAACAAATCCACCTAGAGACAAGAGTCAAGGGAGACAAATCCACCAGCTTCTTACACTGGAAGAAACTCGTGTAAAAACGACTCCCTTCTGAATCATCCTCTGCCCCCAGTGC
The DNA here is from genome assembly GCA_019843815.1 of Montemys delectorum. NCBI lineage: Eukaryota > Metazoa > Chordata > Mammalia > Rodentia > Muridae > Montemys > Montemys delectorum. Next base: position 32,107 of record JADRCD010124279.1, read on the forward strand.
TGCCTGCACTGCCGAAACAAGTGTACACACAGGGACTGAAAGCCAATAGTTCAGAAGGCTTAGCATAATTCTTTTTTTTTTTTTTTTTTTTTTTTTTTTTTTTTTTGACACGGTTTCTTTGTGTAGCCCTGGCTGTCCTGGAACTCACTCTGTAGACCAGGCTGGCCTCGAACTCAGAAATTCACCTGCCTCTGCCTCCCAAGTGCTGGGATTAAAGGCGTGCGCCACCACTTGCCCGGCAGGTTGTTAGTCTTAATGGCAAGGTCCTGTACACACTAAGCCACACCACTGGCAGGATAATTCAAGATAGGCAACACAGAAAGTTTTGGGGCTTTTTTTGTTTTTTGTTTTTTGTTTTTTGTGGGCTTTGTTTTTACCCTTATTGTGCTTTTCCTGTGAATCTGCCTTCTTGGGGTGCCACAAGCCTGAATCCTATCACTTGGGAGGTTGAGGCAGGAGAGGATCTAGAGTCTGAGGTCAACCTGGGCTGCGTTATAAGACTCTATCTCAAAAACATAAGAGATAAAAGTGACCTACTTTTTCCTATCTGTATGTGCTCAGGGTATGCCTTCTTCCTTGAGCTCTCCCTGACTTTGTCTCTTGAAATAGTGGCTTTAAGTGCTCCCTCAAAGCCCTCCATTAAATACCAGTGGCAGTTTCTGTGCAAGTTCCCCCGCTGAACGGTCAGTCAGCACTTCTCTAGGAAAAGATGCCTGAGTTCCACCCTCAACTACAGTATCCCACATGGTCAGGCTGGAACCAAGGAACCTAGCACATGGATTTCACTAAAGCCCTTCATTTGAACAAGGGAGAAATCAATACCCAAAGAAAGGTTATGAATGATTCATCTCAAGTCCAACTATTTCAGAGTCAAGAGTTGTAGAATTCTGGAATCTTGGTTTCTTTAAAAGAAAAAAACACAGAAATATTACAAAAATGCACTTTTGTCTTAATGCCAGGTGTGTGGATGTGGGGCTGCTTGGAACTGTCCAAAGCAGGTGACTATGATTTTCCTCATGCTATCACAGAAGCATGATTTTGCCAGCTGCAAATAATTTCTATGATTGTGTGACATTTGGAATTCTGAGGTGGGGGGGTTCCCCCTGAGAAGTGAGGTTGGTGACTGGTAGTCATTCAGGCAGGCTAGTACAGTTTATTAGTAGCCGTGGTCAATTAAGACACAAAAAGAAAGAAATCAGATTCAGAAATCACACACACACTGCTTCTTTCTCTCCTATCCAGAGTTAGGTAAAGGGGGGGGAGGGATGTGGTACAGAGGAAGTGTTAGAAGGTTAGAAAAGGAACCCACAAAGTAGCAAAGACCAGCTACAAAGGCTAAAATTGTTCTACATGGCTTTTTTCTCCTGGAGCAAAGAGATCCTCCAAAGCAAGCGCTAAATGTTCCCACCTGGCTGCGCTGATCCTTACCAAGAGTCTGACATCCTCCAACATGTGGGCCCTCTCAGTGTTTTCTTCCTAAGACAGTGTCCTATGCTCTCCTGTAGCAGGTGATGGCACCAATTGTTAGCATTCTGTATAAACTCCACCCCCACAGATACCTGACAGCAGCCAGGTGTGCTCCTTCCTGTGGTTACCTGGCAACGGCCAGCCCTATAAAAGGGGCTGCTTTCCCCCTCCTCTCTCTTACTCCTGTTTCTCTCCCTTGCCTCTTGCCCCTTTGTTCCCCCTCTCTCCCCATCCCCCCCTCCTTCCCCTAGTGGTCATGGCCATCCCCTACTTCTCTACTCTCTCCTTCTCTCTGCCTTACTCTGCCTCTGCTATCCTCTTAACTCCCCTCCCCATGCCCCAAATGAACTCTTTTCTGTGTCTGGTCCCTCAGGGGGAAGGGGTGCCTCAGCGGTCCCATGGGCCCAGCATGGGACCGCTGAGGCACCCCCTTTCCCCACACCTCGACAGAACATATTCTTACAGCTTTTCCTCTTTCGATGATCACAACACCAATCGTGATCTTTTCCTCCCTAGTGTCCACAGACGTCAAAACCACTGTAACCAGCACCCAGGAACTAGTCTTCTGAGCTTTCCAGAACAGAAATGATAAAAATCCAATCCACAATCTGCTTTATAAGGGCAGGCAGTGAAGAGCTGAAGTCAAGCATGCAGATTTCCATATGGTATCTAGTTTAAGTTCAGGTTTAAGTTTTCTCATGTGTACAAGAAGGGAAATGACTGTAGTATCAGGGGTTTATTGGGGTGGGGGCAGGTATGTGGTGGAGGTGGTTGTCTTGGTTTTCTGTTTTTCAAGACAGGGTTTTTCTTGTGTAGCCCTGGTTGTCCTGGAACTCTCTATGTAGACCAGGTTGTCCTGGGATTCAGAGATCTGCCTGCCTCTGCCTCCCAAATGCTAGGATTAAAGGTGTGCACCACTACCACCAGGCTGTACCCTATAAATAAACAAACAAACAAACAAAACAACTAGGAACTGGCTATGGCAGACTGGACCCTATAAATGAATAAACAAATAAACAAACAAAGCAACTAGGAACTGGCCAGAAAGTCACTGAGTCCATATCTTTCCACATTTCTTTTTCTTTCTTTCTTTTTGAATTTTTCTTTTTTCAAGACAGGGTTTCTCTATGTAGTCCTGGCTGTCCTGGAGCTCTCTCTGTAGACCAGGCTGCCCTCAATCTGCCTGCCTCTGCCTCCCAAGTACTAGGATTAAAGGAGTGTGTCACTTCCAACCGTTGTATTAGTTTCTTAGCACAACCATGAGAAACACATGAGTTGGTGTAGAAAGCACTTTGTCCATTACTTGAAACAAAGGATGTGGTGAGTTTTAGATGGAATTGCTACAATTGTGGATTATGAGGACTGTGATTTATTTTAATCTCTATTGTCAACTGGACACAATCTAAAGTTGCCTGGGAAGAGAGATTCTCAGTGAAAGAATTGCCTTGATCCGACTGGACAGTGAACCCATCTGTGGGCCACAGTCATAACTGATGATTGATTAGGGAGGGCCCAGTCCACAGTGGACAGCACCATCCCTAGGCAGGCCAGCCCTGGAATGTATAAAAAAAAGGCTAACTCAGCATGAACCTAGGAGGAAGCCAGAGAGGAAGCCAACTCCTCCAGAGCTCTTGCCTCCTTGGCTTCCCTCAGTAATGGATTATATAACCTGTGAGATGAAATAAACCCTTTCCTCTCTTCAATTGTTTTGTTTCAAGTGTTTTACCACAGCAATTGAAAAGCAGACAAGGGCAGTGACGATAGTGATGACGGAGACAGCTCAACACAGAGCTCCTGAGAAAACTCAAGAAACATCTTCCTCGTGCACTCGTGTAGCTAAATGCCACCAATGCACACTCTGACTCAACTGACTACAACAAAATTTTGAGCAACATCAGGCCAGCAGGACGGGCAATCGGCTTGGCATTAGAAAAGGGAAGTGTTTCGCTCTCTCCCGTGGCTGCTGGATCCCCGCAGGTGCTGACAGTGTCAGCCTAGATGCTTCCAGATGCTTCCTATGTTTTATCCAGTGGAACCCTCCCCATACTTTAACATGCTATGGGCTATAAATATCATCCCCATTTTGCAGTCAGAGAAATCAAGGTGGAATCAGGTCGAATAACTTATCTAAGATCATAAAACTTATGTGGAATACCGAATTCCCATCTGGCTGATAGACTAACTAAAAATGATAACAGACTCCATCCCCCTCTTTGAAGTTCTTCAAAATCCCATGCCTAGCCAGGCTTGATGGCACATGCCTCTTGTCAAGCACTTAAGGTATAGATAGGGACAGGAGGATAAGATGTTCAAGGTTGTCTTTGGCTGGGCAATGAGTCAGGTCAGTCTGGGCTACACGATAGCCTGTCTTACCTGAGCAAAAGCCATCAATCAGGCTATTAAGATGGCTCCAGGAGTAAATAAAGGTACTCACCAGGTAGGCATAGCATCTTGAGTTCAACCTCTGGAATCCATGAAAAGATGGAAGGAGAGAACTGACTCCACAAAGTTGTCCTCTGTCTCAGCGAAGTGCCACATGCCTTTAATCCCAGTAACCCGGAGGCAAAGGCAGGTGGATTTTTGTGAGTTCAAGGCCCAGGACTACACAGTGAGACCCTGTCTCAAAAACAAAAACAAACAACACTACACTACACACATAATAGCAATATACTAAAGTACATAATTTAAAAACCATCAACCTGCCGGGCAGTGGTGGCACGTGCTTTTAATCCCAGCACTTGGGAGGCAGAGGCAGGCAGATCTCTGAGTTCGAGGCTAGCCTGGTCTACAGAGTGAGTTCCAGGACAGCCAGGGCTATACAGAGAAACCGTGTCTCGAAAAACCAAAAAAAAAAAAAAAAATCAACCCTTTGCCATAACCTATATAATTCTAAAACAAACAAACAAAAAAAGTTGAAGAATATGTTGTTCCCAGGGGGAGACATACCATCTACCCCTTCTCCTAAGATCACAACAACAAACCAAGACACGAGTCTGTCAAAGTTCATGATGGGGAGCCCATGAGTTTATGGGGCTTCATTATGGAGCACCGAGTTACTTACAGGGGTGAGGTTGCTTCCCTTACAGGGGTGTGAGTGCTCCCCTCCACATCAGGCCACCCTTGGAAAGCCTTTCACCAGTAGGGATGAGGCCCCCTAGCAGTAGCAATTAAAGCAGGTCACCTAAGACAGGTAGTAGCAAGCAGCTGGGTACTCCAGTGAGGGTCTCATGACTGACCCTCCTCGACCCTCCTCAACCCTCCACAAAGGAGTGTCTGGTGGTTTGAATAAAAATAGATCCCATAGGCCCATAGGGAGTGGCACTATTTGGGGGCATGGCTTCGTTGGAGTAGGTGTGCCCTTGTGGGAGGAAGTATGTCACTGGGGGCGGACTTTGAGGTTTCAGAAGCTGAAGCCAGGCCCAGTGCCTCACGTGCTCTTCCTGCTCCTGGCTGATCCAGTTGTAGAACTCTCAACTACTTCTCCAGCACTATATCTGCATGCACACCACCGTGCTTCCTGGGATGACAATAATGGACTAAACCTCTGAACTCTAAGCCAGCACCAGTTAAATGTCTTTCTTTGTAATAGTTGTTGTGGTCATGGCGCTTGTCTATTCACAGCAATAAAACCCTAACTAAGACAGAATGAAAACAGTCAACAAGCCCGGCTGGGCGGAGGCTTTTGCCACTGGGCACAGCTGAACTCCCTCCCTAAGGAGGCTGCTTGGCGAGGAGGACTCTCAGAACAGAGTGAAAGGCCTTTACAAATGGCTACTCTTTAACAAAGAAGAAAAGTCACTCTCGTCCCACAGTCGCTTCCCAGAGCTCAGCAAAAAAAAGAAACAAAACACAGCGGCATTCCTTGTAGTAAATAGTTGCTGTGTGTGTTTTGAAATCATTGTGTGGGTGTGTCTAGCCTAGTCCTCCTTGCAGAGCAGCTCTCTCCCCGCATTTCTAGCAGCAATTTTTACGAAGAATACAGGCTGTATCTACAAAGAATGTGTGGAAGATCCAACCCTGGGGCTCCCTATTTTAAACACTTCCCAATCCAGTTCTGCACTGAAGTTGGGAGTGGATGTACAGAAAGCCCAAGAAATTTGCACTTGGCAGAAGTCATACTGAGCTGCTTGCTGCAGGCTTTAACCTAGCCAGAGCCCAAAGAAGGAACTGGGAGGGTCTTCTTGCCCGCTGGAATGTTTTTTTCACTCTTTCTACCCACTGTGAAAATAAATATTGTCTTTTTCCACTCAGCTCCCCAAGTGGTGTAGATAAACCCGGGAAGAAGCAGTGGAGAGACACATTTGAAAAAAAGCTGATGGAGTTCCGGGAACACTAGTCCCAAAATAGGGTGTGCGGTCAGTAAGATTAAACAGTGGTACAGGAGGCTGGAGAGATAGCTCAGCGGTTAAGAACACTGACTGTTCTTCCAGAGGTCCTGAGTTCAATTCCCAGCAACCACATGGTGGCTCATAACCATTTGTAATGGGATCCGTTGCTCTTTTCTGGTGTGTGTCTGAAGATAGCTACAGTACACTCATAAAAATAAAAATAAATAAATCTTTAAAAACAAACAAACAGCAGTACAGGCATTTGCTGTCAAGACTAATGGTTTGAGCTGGTCCCCGGACCGATACCCAAGCTGAAGAGAACTGGCTTCCAAAAAAGGTGTATTCTCACTGTCAATCCCAAAGTTTCAAGGAGAAAGACCACCAATCAAAATCAGCAAGGCCAAATTAATTAAAGCAAGCTTTTTTTTTATCTGTGTACATGAGCTGCTTCCCCTAAGGTAGGAGGGTTCAAGAGGTCAACCTTGGATGTAAGGAAAACCAGGTTTTGATAGCTCAGGGGTGAGGGGGTTTCCAAATGAGTAAAATAGGCTGGGTTATAGAAGCAGAACACAAGGCTAAGAAGTTAGTCATAGCTACCTCCTGAAACAGAGACAAGATGATTGTAACAAAGTAGCTTTATTTTTTAAATAAAGAGGGTTGTAAGATGGCTTTGAAACAAGTACTTGCTTGTGTTTCCTGGAATAGGCAGCAAATAACTATTTGTAGTTAAGGTTACGTGTGGAGCATAGCCCAACCTTTACCAGGTTTAATCATAAGCAGGAATGAGCCTAGTTTGTCTTCACTCTAAGGTGGCTTTCAAGCCTAAGATGGAGCCAGGCTGGTTCGTCATCCTGCCTCTTGCCCCTAGTCTATGTGCCTCTGTCAAATCTTTGATAGGGGGTTGGTGAGATAGCTCAGCAGGCAAGAGCACCAACTGCTCTTCTGAAGGTCCTGAGTTCAAATCCCAGCAACCACATGGTGGCTCACAACCACCGGTAATGAGATCTGACGCCCTCTTCTGGTGTGTCTGAGGACAGCTACAGTGTACTTATTTATAATAATAAATAAATCTTTGGGCCAGAGCGAGCGGAGTTGACCAGAGCAAGCAGAGGTCCTAAGGTCAGTTCCCAACAACCAAAAGAAGGCTCACAACCATCTGTACAGCTACAGTGTATACTCATATGCATGAAATAAATAAATAAATCTTAAAAAAAAAAAAAAAAAGAAAGGCAGAAAATTAAAAAAAATCTTTGATAGGATCTTAGCATTCTTTATCTTTGAGGAGAGGGGGCGGTTAAAATTTGTAATGCATCAAAAGATGCATGGTCACTTTATAAGTTATGTTTGGTTAGAACAAATGTTTAAGGCCATAGAGTATTGGTATGCCAATAGGTACTATAGGCGGCCATTTGTCCCCTTGGTAGGGAGTTTTCCTTGGACCTAATATTCCAGCCCCTTGTTGAGGACAAGAGGCAACATACTCTCTTCTGTAACTACTTCCTGTTGAAATTAGGATACTGTTTTAGGGCCAAGGAAAGCTGGACGGACTATTAGCCAAAGGCTGGGAGGGTGTTAGGGCAATGGGCAGCAGTTGATTTATGGATAGTGTTTATCAGCTGAGTGGAACTCTGCCAAGACAGATATAGACTAGAGACAGAAGTTAAAGGACTTAAAAGAAACTTATATTTGGGGCCTCCGCTCGGGAATAGCCCATAGGCAGGGAAGCATAAGCTGTTGATTGACAGGAGAACCTATCTGGAGTCCATTAGACCTGTGAGAGGTGGATCCAAGACATGACTTTTTCAACCTTACATGACCGTTGTTTGTAATCTGGGTTGAAATCCACATTGTAGAAAAAGCAGCCGCAGGAGTCTGTGGAACAGCTGGAGTAGATTCCTGCCTTTGAGTTGTAGCAAAAGGGGCCTTGAGTTAAAAAGCACAAATTTTTTTTTTTTCTGTCCAGAGGGCTGATAATATAAGAGAGATGCTTTCAGCATGATGAGACACATCTTTAACTCTACATTTAGAAGACAGCCAGAAGAAATCCAAAATCTTGAGCTTGCAACTAACAATAGTAGTTGGTGCTTTGCCAGCTTATTAGAATTCCATTGATTAGTGTTAAAGTTTTTGAATTTTTGAACTCTTAGTATAATAGCATAGAGTAGCTTGATTTATATACCTGAAATTACTTTCTTACATTCTCAGAGTTTATTTAGACTTTATAGCCTTAGATGTCTATAATCTAAATTATTTCTAGACTATTATAAGTTATATAATAAATCTTAAACTTTTTAATCCAATTATTTATCACTAGGAAACTTAAGGATTCTTTAGAGAATCAGTCATGTTCAATGGTGTTTTGCTGGGGCAAACACATGAAAGAGTATTTTCCTGAAGCAGACACAGATGTAAGACTAAGACAAGCTCGTGAAGAAATGTCTCACTGAAGGAAACTCAGAAGAAAGGATGTTCTCCTAAAGCAAGCACGTGAAAGGACACGTGATGACAGAGTCTTTGCTAATGACACATATGTATTGGTCCACCTTACACTGAGTAGTTGAGCTACATTTGTCGGGACTCCAAAAAGAGAAACACACCAAAAAACTTCTGGTTGTGTACTACAGTTTCTTGTGGCTTCCTCAGACTCGGACTGATTGGCGGAGTGATGTCAGCTGAGACAGGCTCGAGTGCTGAGCAAGACACCTGGTGAGACAAGACCCATAGAGGACACATGATGATTGGAGGGTATAAATAGAACTCGACGGAGACTGAGCTGGGCTTGCTTATAGAGCTAGCTGTGCACCGCTTATTGGTCTTGCGTCTTTCTCTAACCTTTGCTTTGCTGAGAGAGGCACAGCTGAGAACTTCTGGCGTTTCTCCTGGTCCTTCCTGCTGCTGACTTGTGCAGAGAGAGGCTTGACTGTCTCTGCTGAGTGGCGCCATGGCAGCTGATTTGTGTTTGCCATCCCTATCGAATGGGACTGCTGGTGTAGCCCTGAGGTGTTTGCAAGTGGATCGAGCTGCCACTGTCAACCTGTGAACTGAACTGCCTATTTCCAGACAACACAGATGAGAGCTATTCCAAAGAACCTTTCTAAACGGGTCCACTTCCCCCGTATCCTTTCTTTTCCACTATCTCTGGTGGGCAGTGGGATACAGGGGAGGTTAAAGCATTTAAGAACCATCATTAAAAATAAGCCTTAAAGCTGGACAGTGGTGGTGCATGCCTTTAGTCCCAGCACTTGGAAGGCAGAGGCAGGTGGATTTCTGAGTTCGAGGCCAGCCTGGTCTACAGAGTGAGTTCCAGGACAGCCAGGGCTACACAGAGAAACCCTGTCTCAAAAAACCAAAAAGAAAATAAAAGTAAGCCTTAAATCAATTAAAGTTACAGTATACCTATATAAATGGTTGATTACTAAGAGCACTCTGCTTTGCAGAGTAAAAGCTATATCTAGAACTTGTGTATCCTTCAATATGAAGCTTATAAGTAGGCAAGCCTGTCTGTTGGTTTGCCTTTTGAATCAGGTGACCTAATAGCTCTAAAAAAGTAAGCCATGGTTTTTATATACAAAATGCATTGACCAGGTAGCTGCTGCGAACTTGATGAAGCTACTAGAGATCTGAGAAGGATAAACTATAGAAACCAAATAATGCATCAGGTAAAATGACAGAGACTCACCACTACCTGGATGGTTGCCCTGGGCCCCCATGGTCTCGATGGCTTCACTGGGGGCAGTGGTCAGTCTTCATACAGAACAGAATTGAAGTTTTAGCTGCCATAGAGTAGCTGTGTAGCATCAGCCTTCGGCTGCCAGACCCAGGTTTGAGAAAGAACTTAGGGAGACTGACCCCGCTTTGACTTATACAGAATAGGGCAGTCAGCCCAGTGGGTCCATAGTTTGGGCAGAGCCTTGGCAGCAGGCGAGGCATAAACAGTTTCACCAAGTGGTCAGTGTTACCACACGCAGGTAGAATCAGCCGTGCTCCACAAGAGGTTTAAAAAAAAAAAAAAAATTAAAAGCATGGTGTGCCCCCCAAATGCTGAATATTTTAGTAGATCAAATTTGAGAAATGAACTCTCTGCATTCCTCTTGAACCAAGTCTTGAGACTGCTCTGAGAAGAGTCCTCTCTATGACTCAGGAAGGGAACATCCTTGTCCCCAAGAGGGACATGGAGGATGGGTTAAACTGGCCTGCTGCCTCCCCTATGCGCCTGCTTTGCTTCTCCTGCCCTCAGGTTCCCGGTCCCCACCCTACCTCCTCCTCTCTAGCCCTGGCCATATCCAAACTTTCTTTTCTCTCTTCTCTGGACTCTTCCAGATGCCTCAGGATAATTTCTCTCCCTTATTCACAACCAAAATAGTTCTCTTAATGGAGCGACCACATGGGCAGTTTCTTTACTGTACCCCACACCACCCTTGAATAGTCTTTATTCTTTATAGGGTTCTATTGTCCTCTAAAACATTTAAATTTTTTGCATGTTTTCTTTTCTTGTTAATCTGTCTTTTATTACAGAAACCCAGACAAGAACTCAAAAGAGTTCAAAGTAGGTTGGGTGAGGGAGAGTCCCTTGCTTTACAAAATCAACTTTTTCAGCCCTGTTCTGGGTCCAAGTTGCTCTAGATCAGGGCAGATGAAATGCCTTGTTGGAGGATAGTTAGCACAAGAACATTTGGAAGCCTGGTTGCCTGCAACAAACCAATCTATTTACAAGCAATTTACTTCATTAGGATCAAGAAAGGAAAGTAAGCCTGGCCTGGCAGCTCATACCTAACGATCTCAGCACTTGGAAGCTGAAGCTGGAAGATTGCTGTGAGTTTCAAGAGTTTCAGGCTAGCGTGGGTAACCGTCTCAAAAAAAAAAAAAAAAAAAAAAAAAAGGAGAGGGGTGGAGCCAAGGGAGAACAGGACCAGAGACAAGCATCAGGAGGACTGCATCTTCCCCAAGCATCATTTCTCTGACAGCACTTCCGGGTACGAAGGTTAAGGAGAGAGGCAATAATCCCAGGGCTAGTAGTGCCTGTGATGCGTTATTACAACCTACCTGCCTGGAAAGTGGCAGGTTAAGAGCCGCCTCCTCTGCTTGGCCTCCAGCGCCCTCTACAGGAGCTTGGCAAGAACTGGCTGCAGGGAGCTCGAACAAAATCTGACTCCACTCAGCCTTGAAATTGAGGAAGGGCATTTTACCACAACCTTGGGAAAGTCCCTGGGCTAACTGAAACAAGTTGGTCACCTCGCTGAGTAAAGGTGAACCTCAGCTGTATGCAGGGTCGCACTGTCCCCTATATGTGATGTCACCAGTTTCAAAGGTCCTGACACCAACATCTGGAGAGCCAAAGTCACATGGGGTCAGGATCTTAGACTCAGGAGACCCTTAACCAAAGCACTTAGGAATGACAGGCCAGTTTGTTGGCCTGGGCAGATTGGGGTGGGGTGGGGGAACACACAGAAAGTTTTGTAAACAGGCTATGACATAGAAATCAACCAAGCCTGCAGGGTTGGGAGGAGGTTTAGCTTTTAGGGTGAGACCAGAAAGGTTCTACACAGGTTTGTGCCAGTGACTTCTGTCTCTGTTGGTACTGGATGGGGTGAATGATGGGGAGTGGAAGAGAAGGGTGACCTTTGAAGATGATGACCTCTGACCCCGGAGCCTTGTTTCCAAGTAGATAAAGTTAATGCACGCTCTGCGTTCCACCGCTAGTCTCTTTCCTTTAGGATAACCTGTCCTTCTTTGTTAAGGGCTGCTTTCCCTGGGGAGAAGCCTCCAGCGTTGAGATAGGCATTGAGTGGAGAACTTGAGACTGTGGCTTTCTTGATGTCCTAGGGGACTGGATGGACAAGAAGCATCCAGTTGTCTGTGGCCTTACGCAAGTACTCCGGAGCCTTCTGTGAAGGGCCATGCAGGAGTTGGCGGAGCTGTGGTGTAGGGCTGGCTCTCATCGGCATTAAGTCGCCCTTGGGTCCCTATGCAGTTGAGAACCTATCCTGGTGGCTTTTCTTCCTCCTAAATTATTATCTGGGCCTAATTTGAGCGGCATGAGAATGCTACCTCTTGTTGATGATCACGGCATCTCCCCAGAATGACTACTTCATTCCCTCCTTCCCAAATGGCCAGACCTGAACCCTCCCCTTGCAGCCCAAGGAATGTGCCTGTCTGAAAGGAACAGAATAAAATCGGGGCAGCTCAGAAGTCTACCCCCCCCGCCACTGGGGGAGCTCTAAGGACCAAATAAGAAAAGCTGTGAATGGGGGAGCAAGCTACAGAAAAGGTCTACGTGCCCCTCACACCCAAGGGGGTTTTGGTTGTTGTTGTACTGTAAGAGAACTCTCCCCTCTTGCTCTCACTTCCTCTTCTCTCTCTCAGGCACAGGAAGGGGAAAGTCCTACGGATTAGAAGCTGCCACGACAGAACCAAGACAACACTTGTAGAGTTACACTCTCCCCAAGATTTTCTGAAAGTCTACACAAAACTGCATTCGGATGGTCCTACCATGAGGCCCTCACTGGGCCAGGTGGTGGTATCGCACGCCATTAATCCCAGCACTTGGGAGGCAGAGGCAAGCGGATTTCTGAGTTTGAGGCCAGCCTGGTCTACAGAGTGAGTTCCAGGACAGCCAGGGCTACACAGAGAAACCTTGTCTTAAAAAACAAAACAAACAAACAAAAATCACTAACTCAGAAGAAATGTTGATGCTGGAAGAAATCTAAAAGCCTGCCAGTCTAACATTCCACTATACAGCCCTGTGCAGATGCCCTCTAGGAAGGGAGAGTGACAGCCTATGCCAGCAGCCCTGGTGAAGACACTGGCCCAATGCTATGCTAACCCCCTGTGCCTACCATCCACTGGTTCTCAGTATGACTGTGCTGGCATTTCAATTGAAGAACCCAGGAATGCCCCCAGCCTGCTTCCCTTGCAACAGGGTCCCAGGGAAACCAGACTAAGGAACCAATAGAAAAAAAAAAAAATAGGGGTCCTCTGTAACTCCAGCAACATTGGCACCAATGACATCATTAAGTTTAGGGAAGAGTTCCCCCATCTACTGAGAATCATTAAAAAGTCATGCTGTGTACTCATCCTTCAGGGTTAGCAAAGTTCAAAAGACCGAGCACGTTCCAAGGGGTTGGGCAGTGTGAAGGCCATGAGTTGTGGCAGAAAAGTGGCTCTGGCTCATGTTTGAGAGACACTGAGCCTCATCACCTGCTGTCTACAAAGTACAACAATCTGATGAATGGCTACCATGATGTTGAGATGCAACTTTGTCAGACCTCTACTTCCAACCACAGAGAGATATCTGTGTCTTCTGTCCAAAGAGGTGGTCAGTACATCCTCATAATCTGACTCATGGCAGGGGTGGAGAAAAGTTTGGTCAGTTTCTATCCTTATGTCCCTGCTGCAGCATTTTCTCTGTCCAATCACATTAAGGCAGTGACAGGCCTGGGATTGGACAGGAATAGAGAGGTGGAGTGAGAGTTGGAGGAGGAGGAGAAAGGTCAAGAGCAGGAGGGAGGTCGTCATCATGGAGGCAGACGATAAGGACGAGGCAGACCCCACGTGGTCATACAACCAAGCAAAGGTTTTTACAAAGTAGATTAATCGGGTTAGAATATCGTCTTTATTATTTGGTTCTGAAATTATTGTATTGGCATCTTGTAAATTGTGATTTTATTATTATATAAATCTGATTGGATATTAAGGCCTTAAGAGTGAGTCATGCTTTACTTACCGGGTCTTAGGCGCTATTAAGATGAATGATTGTGGGGGGGGGGGGTAAAGAGTTGCCTGTGAGCGAGATGTTGTAAACAGCTGGGAGAGAACAACAAGAGCCTGCCAGGACATGGTGATGCCTAGGACGCACTGCCTCAAGAACGTGGCCCGGCCGGAAAGTTTGCAGGGTGGATTCATTTTTTATTATTGCCACAACATGTCCCCAGTGATGAATATACATCATATTAGAATAGATGCATATTCATTAGACTACATCATAACAGAATCTAGGAAAATGTCCAATGGAAGAGTGAATGGGTAAATGGGTGGATAGGTGAGTGGATATAGATGGATAGATGGATGGGTGAGTGGGTGGGTGAATAGGTGGATGGGTGGATGGGTGGATGGATGGGTGGGTGTTGGGTGCCGAACTCTGCCTCACTCCCAGCACCGGGCACCTGCACCCCAGGTGGAAAACCGGGCCAGGGCAGCACTGGGCACCACCACCACTGCCACCGGGCCGGGCACCGGTCGGTGGAGAAGGAAAGGGATGAGAGAGAATGGCCCTTATCCACATGCCCTACTGCGCCGGGTGGGCATCTGGATCCCAGTCCTGCGGGAGCGGAGGTGGGGGAACAGCTACAGGGGCGGGTTCTGGGCCTTACAGAGGCCAAGGATGAAAGTTCTAGCCCTTGGGCATTGCAGGTGACGCTGGACACCGCAGAGGAGCTGAGAACGAATTGGGGGCCCCAGAGCAGTTCAGTCCACTCTGGGGCTGAAGGGAGAGAGGGGGCAGGGACAGGAAATGGCGTCTGGTTGTTCCAGCGCTAGTGGGCGAGAGCGGGAGTTCTCTGTCTGGTCTCACAGCTGCAAACGCTAGGACAACACAATGAGTCTAGATAAAGGAGGCAATGCATGGTCCTGAGATTTTTTTATTGTAGAAAAGAGATAGAGAGAGAAAAGGTAGAGAAGTAGAGGCTGGCCATGGCCATGTGGAGGAGAGAGGAGGAAGGGAAATATAAGACAAGAGTAAGAGGTTAAGAGAGACAGAGAGAAAGAGAGAAAGGGAGGGGCAAACCACCCCTTATATGGTGGGCTGGGCTACCTGTCTGTGGGGTGAGGCATACCTGGCTGTGGGGGTGGAATCTAGCCAGAATGGTAGGAGCTTGGGGCATTGTCTAGCAACAGAATAATGGAGTGAGGGCTCGTGGTGCCACCCATTTATGTTTGGGAATGTGTCTTCACTGTTCCGTCCCTTGTGGAATCTTCCACTGGGTCTCTGGAAGATAAGACTCGCTCAACCAAAACATAGACCGCTTTTCATGGTACCACGGGTGGGTGGGTGGGTGGGTGGGTGGGTGGGTGGATAGATGAATGGGTGAATAGGTGAATGGGTGGGTAAGTGGGTAGGTGGATGGATGAATGGATGGATGGGTGAATGGATGGATAAATTAATGGGTGAATGGGTGAATAGATAGAGGACTAGGTAAATGGATGGGTAGGTAGGTGGATGGGTAGATGAATGGATAGATGAATAGGTGGGTGGGTGGGTGGGTGGATGGATGAATGAATGAATGAATGAATGGGTGAATGAATTGATATAGATGTAGATACCAAGTGATTATACCCTGCCCACCTGTCTCCAAGATTTTAAAGTTTTAGTGATACCTTCTGTAATAGAAAACCTTAAAAATCCTTACTGGGGGCTTCCTCCCCACTTTAGACCATTTATGTTCCCAGATGAAAAACACACACAGCCTTTGGTTTTTTTGTTTTGTTTTGTTTTGTTTTGTTTTCGAGACAAGGTTTCTCTGTGTAGCCCTGGCTGTCCTGGAACTCACTCTGTAGACCAGGCTGGCCTCGAACTCAGAAATCCGCCTGCCTCTCCCTCCCAAGTGCTGGGATGAAAGGCGTGCGCCACCACCAGCCTTTATATTTTTAATATGCGGCAGGCAGTACAGTAGCTGAGCAGCTGCCCACCCTCCATGCTGTTAGAATCTACTTTCCTATCGATACTACTATGTTTCATCTGGGCTGCTCGTAGCTCCAACTGGCCAGCCCACATGGCCATGTTTGGTTTTATGGCTCAGCTATCCATGATGGCTCTCCTTTCTCCTCTCTTGCATGTTCTTCTATTCCATAGTCACTTCTCCTCTTTCTCCTCCTTGTGGTCCTCTCCGCCAAACCCCGCAACCCCCCAAACTTCATTTACCTACGTCTTTTCTGCCCAGCTATTGGCTATGGGCATCTTTATTCACCAATCAGAATTAACTTGAGGGCAGGGTCCCACAGGCTACACACAGACTCCAGGTCTTGGGGGCCTGCACTTAGCATTACAAGAGACAGTCAAAGACAAAACCTTAGTACTTTCTCTTTCAAGAACCTGTGTTCTTCAATAGCAAGAGATGGAAGAAGTACTTTAATGGTAGAGTGCTTTGTGCATGACCCTGAGTTCTGACTCCAATACTGTAAAAAGAAAATCAGTGAGAGATGAGTGTGCCCTGAAACATAACTAGAGGGGGAAAGGGTTTGATTTCGGCTGTCCAGGGTACATTTGGAGGACGTTGTACCTTTGTGTCCTGGTCATCATGACCATGGCAACTCTTATAAAGGAAAGCATTTAATTGGGTCTTGGTTACAGTATCAGAGGTCCATTATCATCATGGTGCAGAGCATGGTGGCACACATGGTGCTGGAGAAGGAGCTGAGAGTTCTACTATAATGCCAGGGAAGTGTTAGTGAACCCCCAAAGGCCAGACAGGAGCCAATCCAATGCAAATCACACCAGGGCCTTTCTTCGAGCTAGCTTGAATTTAGCCCACCGACAAGCAGGACAGTTTTGGTGGAGAAGAGCCCTGAATATTTATTGGGGTAAGGTTTTATAGAAAACAGCAAGGGGGGG
>JADRCD010124284.1:7613-22837 GCA_019843815.1 Montemys delectorum
AGAGAGAGAGAGAGAGAGAGAGAGAGAGAGAGAGAGGAAGAGGAAGGAGAAGGAGAAAAAGAAGGAGAAGAAGAAGGAGGAGGAGAAGGAGGAGAAGGAGAAAGAGATTATTTCTTTGTATTATGGGTTCTGGATTAATTTCATCACCTTTTCTTTCGTCCCATTTTGAGGAGTGGGTCTCAGCCTCATAATACCACTCTGAGGAGAGGATCTCAGCCTCATAATACTAATAGATGCTATGAAAACTGCCAAAGAATAGGAACAATAGGCAGCCCTACTCTATTGCAACACCTATGAACCACTGAAATACGCTGCAATAACTGGACCATCAACATATCTCCAATGGTACAGTGTTTTGTACCTTTATCTTGGAGATAACCAACAACTCTCTCAATAGGAGGAACCGATGCCTGGTAACTTAGGGTGGAACCTGTAAGTGAGCTACCTGTAACCCACCTGTAAGGAAGGTAACTGTTTCTTATCCCATTACTTGTTGCTGGAGACTCACAGACCTTTGAGGAGAACTTGTCACTGCCCTTATAATTAGAAACTGTATTCTGAATACTTACCATCTTAACCTCAGATAAGTGAAACTCTCACCCTTCATCAAAGAAACTTCTTTTTGCAACAGATGAAGACCATGAAAAAGACCCACAACTGGTCAAAATACATACAATCAGTGGCTGTTGAATGACCAATCCAATTGATGCAACTATACCACAACCAATATACCTAAGGGTCAGGGAAAATCATAAAAGAAAGGATGGAAGGATTATATGAACTAGCTTGCTAGGATGCTGGCAGTGAGATTGATTCTTCTATATATGACAGTAAAGTTGAACATGTTTACATACAGGAATATGGTTGCTTGAATAAGACCAGCATAATGCTAACAACTACTTAAAATGCCAACATGGACATGGGAAATTCCACATCTGACATGGTCAATGACTGCTGAGAGAGGGAATCCGTTTTCTTCAGGAATAATTTCCTATACAGGATGTCTAAGCCCAAGTCCAAACTCAGATGTTGATGCATGTATATATAAACAATAATAAATTGATTCAGTAGGTCGCATATATTTTGGTGCAATGTGTGTGTGTGTGTGTGTGTGTGTGTGTGTGTGTGTGTACATCCAACATTAACTAAACAAGATATCCTAAATTTTGGGGGGGGGATTACGATACTGGGGAAAGAATGGTGTTTAAAATAAAGGATTAAATATAAGCCGATAAAGCGAACCTTATCTATACTAATGAATTTTGATTTATATTTGCTTTGTGTAAAATTTCACTTAAATAAGTCTTGTGAAACCAAGTAAACTTAAAATCAAATTGTTTTAATAGAATTTTCACTTAAGTAACAGTCAACATCTTCTTGGTATGAAGGGCTTGATTGGGGAATTCTGTTTATGATCTAAATTTCCATAGATACATGAACATGGTGAGATTTATTTTCAACTCTCCACATTTTTTAAAGCTTTCTATCCTGGCAGTAAGTGGTTTGCAAGACATTGTGGGCACTTCTGTTATAATTAAGCAGGTTTCTATATTAAGCCAGAAATGTTATTAAGGAATTAACTATATGCAATCTCAATTTACTAATTGAGAAACCTGCAAAAATGTTACTCCTAACCACAAGGTATTTATTTGAGAGAAAGTTTCACTCTGCCTTAATTTTTAAAATAAGGGTTTCCATGGGCCAGCAGTTCTGGCAGGTAGCATAATGAACTGTCGTGGCTGAGACTTGAATTTGGAATTAACTTTGGCGTTAATGTTCCATTGGCCAACAGAGACTTGATACGGGAGGATTTTTGGCTTTGTTAGACAAAATTCTGTTTATATCAATGTTAAACACCTGCTCCTGGATGAGCCACAGAGCAACACTGATGTCAGAACTGGAGGAAGTGATGCATGCAGTATTCCTAGTTCCAGGGTGACTGCCAAGAGTGTAGTCTAAGTGAATGGGTGAAGAAAATATCTCAGGAGTGCTAGTCACACACATTGTACACGGAAAACAAAACAAAAGCAGAGAAAAACACCCAGCATATTTACTATTACCCACTTACAATGTCTTATGAGTACATAAAAGAACAAATGCTCACACATATTCTGTGGCAGTTGTTATTATTTGTATATTAAAAATACAAAGGTTGGGCAAGAGAGATAATTCAAACAGTAAAATGTTTGTTTGGCAAACCAAAGTTTGATTCTCTTAAAACATTAAATGTGGACTATGGGAGCAGATACTTGTAATCTCACTGGTAGGAATGATGCTAGAGGAGCTCCTGCGTATTAAAAGATACTGCTTTGAAATATACAGTGGAGAAAACAAATGACTGATAAACAAGAGTCAAGGCTTAGAACTTTTGAGTATTGAGTAGAAGAGAAGTGAACATAGCCCTGGGGTTTGATATCAGTATGGAAAATAAGTTAAATCATATGCCATCTGTTTTTTTTAAAGATTTATTTATCATTATATGTAAATACACTATAGTTGTCTTCAGACACACCAGAAGAGGGCATCAGATCTCATTACGGATGGTTGTGAGTCACCATGTGGTTGCTGGGATTTCAACTCAGGACCTTAGGAAAAATAGCCAGTGCTATTAACCACAGAGCCATCTCTCCAACCCCTGATATGCCATCTTCTAGAAGACTCCTTCATAAAATGGCACAGGAAAATTGGTACACCACTTCAAGGGCACAATAGATCAAGTTTGATGAATGGAGAATGCTCTGAACAAGCAAAACTATAACTGATTATATATTATATAAAAAATTAGTGCAGATACGGATTATGTGTGAGGGATCTTAATCCCCCACTCTTCATGGAGCACATTGCAAAAAGCTATTTCTTTGCAAGTACTAGACGGCGTGCCAATGGACTAGCTTGATACATAACTAATACTTGTTTAATTTTATATCCTAGTCAAATATGAATATAAATTCTAAAAGACAGCAAAACAAACTTGATTTGAGATCACAGAACACATTGAAATAAAATGCATCATCAAAACACCAATAATGCTCGAAAAACTCCAAGTGGTCCAACTCTCACTGTTTGATGCTTATACATACTGTATACAAGGTAACTTGATAGCTACTCACTATTGACTGCATATATGGAATGTAAGTGGGAAACAGAATGTCATGTGATTTTACATCTAAAGTATATTTTAGAAAGAAGAAATGTGAATATATAACATAAAGCCATTGTGAGCAATGAGGTGCGTAGGGCTATATTAATCTTTTGCAAGAACAATAATAGTGTCCGCATTATGCATTCCTTCCCCTCCTCCCACACATGGGGCATATGATACCACATGTCACTTTTCACATTAAATTTTTTAAAGTAAATCTAAAGGCATATTTTAAAATTAAAAAATTAATTTTTGCATGAGGCATTGTATTCATATTCTTTTTCTGATGCAGTGACACAAATCTAGAGGGTACACTGACACACAGGCAGTTTTGTTTAAATAACAGACTTCTCAAATAACTAGAATACTTTGTGTGTACATTTTTCTTTATTCATTCATCTATTATTAGAAACCTATGCTGATTCCATTTCCTGTATATTATGAATAATACAGCAATAAATATTCATATGCAAATACTGAGATCTTTGTTTATACAATCTAATTTTTCTTGAGTCTCTCTCTCTCTCTCCCTCTCTCTCTCTCTCTGTGTGCGTGTGTGTGTATGAATGTTTGGATATGTGTATGTGTATAAGCATCTGTGTATATGTATATGTCTGTGTGTGTGTGTGTGTTTGTGAATGTGAGGGGGCAGTGCCACTAATTCAGATTTCTTCAATTTTGCTGTGTTGGGTAATCTGTTGTCTTATATTTTCTCTGGACTGATTTTTAAAAGTACATTTTAATCTTAAACTTCACCATGTCTTTTAAAAATGTAACCAACACGTAGCTATTGTAATCAGCTAATATGTAGCTGAAATGGCAAAGGGTGTAAAGAAAACTGATCAGTCTCCTGCTTGGGTACAGGTTTCTAAATTTATATGTTATACAAACAAAATTGAAGACACAATAAATGCAGATCAGTAGCCAAAGTCGAAAGTTCTTTCCGTTAAGGTATATAACAAGCAAAACCAAAAAGAAGTAGATTACTAAAGAAACAAAATTTGTACATTTGAACAGTTTGTCCAATGATTGAACAAGCCTACGACATTTGTACACTGCCTGATACCAAACCAGAAAACACATCATGCTGTGATTGACATACATTGAAATCACAGACTGCTTTGTCTGAATTCAGAGGTCTATGTGTCTGTCATTATCTTGATTTTACACAGTTTTGACGGCTTCAGGTTTATAATATGCTTTGAAGTCCTGAATGTTAATATTACTTTCTTTGGTTATGATGGGTTTTGTGCTTTACCATAGTCTTCCATTCCTAATAGGGCAGCAATTAATTCTTGCCCTTTTATTAAATTTTCATATATTTGCTCCTATTCTTTCATCTCCTTTGAGGCTTCCAAGATCTTCTTTCTCCACTCCTGGCTTTCTACCCAACTGCATCTTTTTTCTCATATTACTAAAATAAAAATAAAAAAACAACAAAAAATCAAAAAGGACAAAGGGGGAAAAAAAACCACCAAATCTTTTCATCAGCACAAACAAATGTGCGCAACAGGACACGGCAGCGTCTCTTTTGTGTTAGTCGGCTATTCTTGAGAACGAGGCCTATCCTAGATTGTGGTTGATATTCATGGTGTCATTTCATGAAGAGAACTGCCTTTTCCTCTCTCAGAGAGTAGACGTTGCTAATAGCAACTTCATCATGGGTGGGGCTCTGTGCCCACTTCCCTTCCCCTTTCTGACGTTCTGTCTGGCTTGAATGTAGATGGCTTGTGTGTGTTGACACAGTCTCTGTGTGTTCATATGCACATAAGTGGTGTTAATAAACATTCTTTTATTATAATACCAACTTATTTGCACTTAGTAGAGTTCTCAGGCTCCTTACTCCCAACTTCATAAAGGTAGCACTTGTAAAGACTTGTCATTATTTCCACGTTTTTGTAATTTTCTGAAGCTGTCAGTAAGTGATATACATATCATAAAATTAAAACCACTATTAAGTCTAAATTTATAAAATTATTTTCTGAAACTGTAATGGAAATAACATGGAAACAATGGAAATTCCATGGGAAAAAAAGACCAAAACTGAATTTTCTTTTCATATGAAGAATACAGATACTTTTTGACAAGATGAGAGAATGTTGACTCAAGATATGTAACATCTAAAATTGGTCATCTTTTTCTGTTCCTTTTTTCATGACTAGATTCATATGATTTCTTGTCATTTTAAGAGTCAAAAGAATAATTATACAAGTCAAATAAGAAGCTGGCATCACATTTGTGACAGATTATTGGCAGCCTAGAAAAGGTATTTAAGTTATCTTTGAGAAAGATGGTTACAAATTGCCACTCAAATTATTCATCCATTAAGAACCTATGAAATGCTGCCATGCCAGAGGAACTAATAGAAAAGCAATCATTCAATTTATAGAAATTTCACTAGTTCTGCAATCTACTCCTGGAATACATTTGTTAGCACCCAGCCTGCCTATCAGAGTAGACTAATCCTTAAATCTTATTCTCTGCACTAGCCACAATTATTTTAATTATAAAAGAGACAATCTTTAAGTGGAGAGATTGTCTAATGTTTTTCAATGAAATGGGTATGTGTTGTCTGGTATGACAAGATGAAACCAGGTGAACTAACAGAGTTCAAATGTGGAGAGGGTGTTATTTATATATGCCAATTCAAGAGAATGAAGTTACTTCAAATGACTTCTAATACAGAGGTTAGGGGACTGCAATTGAAGAAATTCTGAGCCCAGAGAGTTCAAGAGGCATTATAGTGTGGCTGTTATGTCAGGTGTGTACAAATCCTGGTAATGAGAAATTTAAGACTCGACATTCTGGAGTTGTAGGGGTATGTGTATAAGGGAAATTTGGTTTAAATTTTAAACCTTTAAATTTTGGTTTAACCACAGCACCTATGTGATAGAAGAAAACTGACACACATGAATTATTTTCTGTCAGCCCCATATACCATGGCACATGGTCTCTCTCATGTTAAAAAATGTTTAGTTTTTATGATTAAAAATTATATAAAACTCTAGAGGAACAGTGAATTGCCAGGTCATCTGACAGTAGATAGCGGGGTCCTGCATAGGTTTATATTCCTGTGCCATATCTACAGGCTTCAGGTATAGGAAAGTGTGGTGTACATAGAAAATTTTCAGTGTTTAAGAAAACAAGTGAAAGAGAAAACTTCTGACTAAAGTAATGGCATCATTCTAAAGATGTCCTATCCACATGGGACAACGTATGTTTTGACAAAGTATTTTCATTTATTGATGAGCTATATTCAACAACTAAAATGCTTTGTAAATAGTCATACAATGCTGAAAAGTAACCATACTAAAATATCAGAGAGAGGAAATCGGTATTCAAAAAAGTTGAATTAGTGATTCTCATAAAAACTTGATATAGTGATTGATTTCAGAAATCATGGTGTTAATGCTACATATAGATAATCAGGTTGCCTTAGTTAAGGAAAGAGAAATCCACAGTGGGCTAGGAGTGCCAAGTGATCTCATGAAAAAAAATCCCTTCACAATCTCTAAACCAATGTGAGCAAGGTAAGGAGTAAATAAACCATGCTAACAGGGGATATATTACACACAGTCACTACAACAAATGTTGTATCTATGTATAAGAATTAAAACTAATTTACGGGTTTTCTTTAACTGTTGTAGGTAAGTCTTCAGTGTGAGAATGTAGACTGCTTACAAATAAGATCACATATTCACACTTTACACTGTTTACATATTTTACTTAAGTATGTGTGTGAGTGTGATTTTGGTGTATGTGTACAGGTGCCCACTGAGGACAGAAGAAAGTTGGATCCCCTGGAAGTGGAGTTACAGATGTCTCTGGGGTTCTGGAAATGAACTCTATTCTTTACTAAGATTAGCCTTTACTCAACCATGAACCAACTCTCCAACTCTCATGCTCATGCCAGTTACACGTTGCTATGTTAGCTTCATATTTTATAATTGTCATTTATGTAAAATTTAACAATACTAGCTCAGGTCTTGTTTTATTTTTTAAATCATATTTACTATTACCATAGTTCTATCAGAGAAAAATACATTTTATATATCCTGAAGACTCTATAAGGAAAAAAATTGTTTTCTGATGACATCTGACTTTTATATTTCACAGGGGTCAGCTAAAGAAAACTGATGAAAAACAGTTCCTTAACTCACTGAAAGCTGAGACAGAACATAAATAGATCCATCAAAACTAAATCAGTAGCTGACATTTGTACAAAACATGCAATTAATCCAAAGCTTTATGGCCTTACACTATAAGTAACTGTCAGGAAGCCTTTCTTTTCTGAAAGTGTTTTTCTCAAAGATTTTCAAGCTCATTCTGAAAGGGACCATAATACAAGTGACTGATTTCTATAAAATATGTCTAAATTTCAATGATTTTTATGAAAGTTATAAATGGTATACACTTATTAGATAAAAATACTGTTAGATTACTTAATACAGTAATTTAACTTCTAAACACGGGAACAGTGTCTCCTCAAATATTCTGATGCTAATTTTGAAAAGTAGTTAAAGTCACAAAGTAAACATATTGGATCATGTTGATTACATAGTTCTATATAGTCTTGATAAGACATGGTACAATGGATTCAACATTTCAGATTTCTCTTTGTTCCATTTTTGTATAACTACTCAGTCTCTAAGTATAGACAGAAAAATGAACGGAATACTCACTGGTCTTGAGACATGCATATTCATGCACCTCACATTTATTCAGACACACTCAGACACAACCATACACCCTTCACAAACACAAACATTTATACATGAGTACAGTTCAAATAAGTGAAGCTTATATACAGAGCAGTAGTGGAGACTGGTGGGGCTTTTGATGACTATATCTAAAGTTCTCCTTATCTTTTAGTTGCTTGAGACTTTGGAGGTCTTCTTTACTGTAAAAAGGAAGACAATAGTTGCTGCATATCTGTTGCGGTAGTGAGATACTGATAATGTCCACTCAATCCCATCTATTGTTCTCTGAGTCACAAACTGACTTCTGTGCTACTTTAGAACATTTGTGCTCTTACCATACTAGTCTATACATAGTAGGCTTAAAAGCAGATTTATATGATGAGTGTAAACAGGCTTTAAGCCCAGCAGATTTTGCTGGTCGTTATTAGACATTTAATAGCCCCTAAAATAGCATCTAGTTATCCAGTAGCAGATATTGCTGTTTCTTATGGGAAAAGATTCGTGTGGTCTGACACCCGAGTTACCATGACCACTTGTTTGATCTATAAATAATGGTATCAAACACATCAGCAGATATGTAAAGTGGATTACAAAAGTTCTCTTCAACCATCTTCCCTTAGGCTTCTTCATTGTGTTAAAAAAAAAATTAAAGTAGCTTTTAGTATTAAGATCTTGTTGCAGCCAGTCTCTAGCTCAATTTAAAAATATTCCTTATTTACTCTATGAGAATTTCTTTTATTTTGTGAAAGATTAATTTAATATATATATTAAATTATATATATATATTTATATGTTCATATGTTACAGGTTATCAGAATGTATCTCATTCTTTCATTATCTTATAGCTTGGTTAATCAAGTGGTTTTTCCATAGTACATAGATATACAGTTTCCTGGTGTATAGATTCTCTATGAATACAACTAGAAGTAAATTCTACTCATTTGCTTTCTTAATGGATATAGAACCCATATAGAAGTCTTTTTTCCCCAGTTTTGCTTTGTTATCAAGCAAACTACAGTAAATACAGACTGATGTGTTCTGGCCACTCAGCTACTCAGAGGAGAGTAAATTAAAATTACTTTTAAATGAAATGCAAAGAATAGCTCTGAGCGTTACCTCATAGATGACTAAATGTTTCTGCTACCCTAATGAAAAGAAGGCACCTACCCTATGCAGCTTGCTCATTGTGTTGGAAGAGACCCTGTTGGTGAGTGGTAGACCTGTCTCTCAGCACTACTCTGTAAGCATCACAAAAGAGGTTTCTAATTCCATAATGTTGCAAACATTTTCTCATATGCCCTATATGAGTGATGAATATATCACACTGAATAAATTTAGTTTTTTAGATATAGGAAATTAAAATAATAAGCATGTTGATATATAACATGCTTCTTAAAGTTATACAGACAGATGTCTAAAGAGAATAGTTGAGATTCTGTTAGTATCAGCACTTGATCAAACAGAATCACTGATATTCTTCTTGGATTGCTGCCTTTTCCTTTTGAAGTCACTTTGGAGCTTACTAAAAATAATTCAATATATTAATATAGATATAGACACAGTGAATGGACTAGGAGAGACATGTATACACCTTAGTGTGCACATGGAATGAACTGAAAAGTAAGGAGAGGGGGGAAGGAGAGGAGAGGAGAGGTGGGAAGAGAAGAGAAGAGGAAAGACAAACACACACACACACACACACACACACATTGGGGGGGGAGAGAGAGACAGAGAGAGAGAGAGAGAGAGAGAGAGAGAGAGACAGAGACAGAGACAGAGACAGAGACAGAGAGAGACAGAGACAGAGAGAGGTTATTCATTTTCACCAGGGATGTTAAAGAATTTCCTCAGCAAACCCAGAGAACTTCGAATCATAGAACCTGAAAAAGACTTCTGACATTCTTGCTTATTTGGAATTTTTCTAAGTAGCTTCAAGAAAGTAAACTAAAATGTGTGTCATTACCTCCACTACAAACTAAAGAATTTTACAGGGGTGAACTGCTGTACTTCAAAGTCCTAATTCCTTGACTCAGCTAATGAGTTTTCCCCACTGGTTAAGAATATTTGGAGCTAATTGGAATTTTTGTTTCAAATGATTCTTTTAGTTACTTGTGAAAAAAATTTCCCAGCATGAACAACATTAATCCTATTAAAACATCAACTAGTACCCTCAGAGCTCCCAGGGACCCAACCACCAATCAAGGACTATACAGGGTGGGATTGAATGTATAGTAGAGGATTGCAAATTCGATCATCAATAGGAGGAAAGGACCTCGGCCTTGTGAAGGTTTTGTGCCCCAGTGTAGGGGAATGCCAGGGCCAATAAGTGGGAGAGGGTGGGGTGACAGGCATGGGGAAGGGGGAGGCAAAAGGATTTGTTCTTGTTTTTGTTTGTTTGTTTATTTGTTTGTTTTGGAGGGGAACCTGGGAAAGGGAAAATGTACATGTAAATAAAGAAAATACCTAATTAAAATAAAATGAAATAAAATAAAATAAAAGCCTCAAACTGAAAAAAAAAACATCAGTCAGATAATATAATTATAGAAGTTGTTAATAGACAGACAGACAGACAGACACACTGATAGATAAATCAATCCTTCTCAGTGTTTATAACAATAGTAATTTGAAAGGGGTCTAAGTTGCATAATAGATATTTCAGCATTTGAAGAATTAAGCATTTCAATGGTATTTAAAAATCGGTGTTTGTGTGTGTCTGTGTTTGTAATTCCCTGGAATTGAAGTGACAGACCACAGTGAAATACCATGTTAGTGCCAGAAATTAAGCCCAAGGATATGCAACAACAATAAATGTATTCTGTACTCAATGCTATCAACAATCCCTTCCCCCATGGTACTTTTAATGAGGAACTGGGATTGAGTAAATATGATAGTATACTCTGAATACTGTGCTCTGGACTGTTCATGGTTATAATTTTAATACACACATGTTTATTATACATTATATATATGTATATATATTCTCTTATATAGTGTTTAAGATGGTTTTTCCAAAATCCAGTGTTGCAACAAAAGCTGTATTACATTTAAATAATGATTTTTGAATTGTTTTTCTTTTCTTTACAAGGAGGTTGTACTACATAGCCTAGACTGGCCCCAAACTCACCATCCGGTTACTTACTAATGTTACTGAGCTTATTTTTGTATCAGTAAGAATTAAATAATGCCCAGTCTAATATTATTTCTTCAGTGAAGAAATACATGTAAATGTGTTCCTAAATCATTTTATATTCAGTAACCTCATCAAGCTCTTTGTATTCCATAGAAGAAGTTGGTTGTCGAAGTACATATTATCATCAGCAAACTGCCAGTTGCTCTTTTTCTTTCAAAGGATTATAATGGTTATTTTTCTAAAGAACTTAAATTTAGTACCCATTTGTTTTTATGCAGATTTAGAGTTTTGTCTAAACTGAAATTTTCTAGCTTCACCTTTTTAGTACATCATAATGTACTCAAGTCATTTCCTGCTCTTCTCGTTTATCTTGGAATTTTATCAAGCTTGGCTAGGACATTTTATCCAATGCCTTTTCAATGAAATTTGATTTTGCTTCTTCTGCAAACATCTGAAATCATGAACCATCAGGCTGATTTTCTTGGTTCTGGAGAGCACACTTGTCTGAAAAAGTAAGATTAATATTTTGAAAAACTCTAGGTGTATTCCATTGTCTTCCTTTCCTTTTCTTAATAGATATTTCTCATATATTCATGAGAAATATTGATTCACATTTTTACTTTTTTCTCATATGTTCATCAGATGTTGGCATTATGTACTGTGTTCATAATATAAATGCATAATTTTTACCCCTCGATTTATGTGTGTGTGCATGTGTATGTGTGTGTGTATGTGTATATGTGTGTGTATGTGTGTGTGTATGTGTGTGGATGTGCATGTGCGTGGGTGTGGGCATGTGTGTGTATATGTGTGTGTATGTGTATGTGTGTATATGAGTGTGTGTGGGTATGCATGTGCATGGGTGTGGGGGTGGGCATGTGTGTGCATGTGTGTGTATGTGTGTGTATGTGTGTGTATGTATGTGTGTATGTATGTGTGTATGTGTATGTGTGTGTATTTATGTATGTGTGGGTATGCATGTGTGTGGGAGTGGGGGTGAGCATGTGTCTGTGTATGTGTGTGTGTATGTGAACATATGTTTGTGTGTGTATGTGTGTGCATATGTGTGTGTGTACGTGTGTGTGTGCATATGTGTGTGTATGTGTGTGTGTGTACATGAGTTTAGATTTGTAGTGATGAAGAAATTAGTTTCACTAGCACTGGTGTTGTATGCTGTTTTACAAGGGTTTTGAGAAACATAAATAAGTTCTGTGTAAGAGTAATATTTATTCTTAACAGTTGAGCAATCTCTCCAGCTCCACTATACAAAATTTTAATGCATCTTATAGCCTGATTGGCTTAGTTGGCCTGGTATGGTTATAATAATATTGCAATGATGATCTGTGATTATGTGAACCCATGTATATAGAAAGAAATAAAGAGAGACAGACAGACAGAAAGCAGAGAGAGACAGGGAAGCAGAGAGAAAGAGACAGAGAGATAGAGACAGAGAGACTGAGAACATGTGTGAAACAGAAGTAAGCTAACCTCCTGTGTCATTCATTACCCTGATGCTGCCTACCTTGTTTTTGAGATGGGGTCTTTCCTTGAAACATAGGATCAATTATTAAAACAGGCTGTCTAGACACTGAGCTTCCAAAATTCATTTGCCTGTTTCTCGTTCATGGGAATTGTAAATTTCCGATACCACACTCAGCTTTTAAATGTGAGTTCCTGCATCCTGACTCTAGTCCTCTCTGTACTTGTGTATCAAAGTCTTTACTAACTGGGGTTCCATGAAATGGTGGTGTTTTAGATGTTTGACCAAATTCAGCTGCAACTGTTTCTGGTCAGATGCTTTCGTTTGGAAAAATCTCTAAACATATCTTCCAGGTTCTGTTAAGGAATCCAACTATTTAATTTTTTAGCCTTTAGTTGTTATATTAATAACAACTCATTCACCTCCTCTAGGGTTTTAAATATGTTGCCTTGGTTTTAGGTTGGTATAATAACTGTAATTTAATGCATCTTTATTCTTTCTCATTTTACTTTTCATAATTTTAATCTTAGCAGTCTTTGCCCACTTTCTTTCCTAAGGTATATTTTCAAGATGTTAAATTGAACTTATATTTTCAAAATAAAAGACATTATATTCTCTCACAGACTACTAGTGTCATTTAATTTAGAAACCTCCTACTTCTTCAGTGGAGTTTATTTTGCAATTGTTTAATTAGGTAAGATGAATAGTACAATCTTATACTTACACATTTACATTTACCCATTTTATTGTTTAATAATGAGCCACCCAAGCCCTTGGCTATCTTCCATATTAACCTTTCCTATAGCTCACAATTTCTGTAAAAAGGTTCCATTTCATTTAATTTTAGTCCCAGTGTCCACTCAGAAGGAAACATAATCAAATTCATGAATTTGGAGAGGCTCAAGTTGTAAATATTTGCTTGTAGCATTTAGTGGTTTCACACATGAAGCTTAGATTACAAGGCTGATTAAGAGACTTGAAGTTCTTGTCAAACAGATCTTTTACTTGTTTAGTTAGAGTTACACCGAGGTATTTTATATTATTTGTAACTATTGTGAAGGGTGTTGTTTCCCTAATTTCTTTCTCTGCCTGTTTATCCTTTGTGTAGAGGAAGGCCTCTGATTTGCTTGAGTTAATTTTATATCCAGCTACTTTGCTGAAGTTGTTTATCAGATTTAGGAGCTCTCTGGAGGAATTTTTGGGGTCACTTAAGTATACTATCATATCATCAGCAAATAGTGATAATTTGACTTCTTCCTTTCCAATTTGTATCCCTTTGATCTCCTTTTGTTGTCTAATTGCTCTGGCTAGAACTTCAAGTATAATATTGAATAGGAAGGAAGAGAGGGGGCAGCCTTGACTAGTCCCTGATTTTAGTGGGATTGTTTCAAGTTTCTCTCCATTTAGTTTGATGTTGGCTACTGGTTTGCTGTATATTGCTTTTACTACGTTTAAGTATGGGCCTTGAATTCCTGATCTTTCTAAGACTTTTATCATGAAGGAATGTTGGATTTTGTCAAATTCTTTTTCAGCATCTAATGAGATGATCATATGGTTTTTTCTTTGAGCTTGTTTATGTAGTGAACTATGTTGATGGATTTCCGTATATTGAACCTTCCCTGCATCCCTGGGATGAACAGATGGTGCTGGCTCAACTGGCAGTTAGCATGTAGAAAAATGCAAATTCATCTATTCCTATCTCCTTGTACAAAGCTCAAGTCCAAGTGGATCAGGGACCTCCACACAACCAGATACATTGAAACTAATAGAAAGAAAGTGGGGAAGAACCTTGAGCAAATAGGCATAGAGGAAAATTCCCTGAAGAGAATGCCAATAGCTTATGCTCTAAGATCAAGATTGACAAATAAGACCTCATAAAGTTGCAAAGCTTCTGTAAAGCAAAAGACACTGTCAATAGGACAAAACCAACAAATTGGGAAAAGATCTTTACCAATCCTATATCTGATAGAGGGCTAATAGCCAGTGTACACAAAGAACTCAAGAAGTTAGACTCCAGAGAACCTACTAATAACCCTATTAAAAATGGAGTACAGAGCTAAACAACGAATTCTCAACTGATGAATACCAAATGGCTGAGAAGCACCTAAAGAAATGTTCAACATCCTTACTCATGAGGGAAATGCAAATCAAAACAACCCTGAGATACTACCTCACACCAGTCAGAATGGCTAGGATAAAAAACTCAGGTGACAGCAGTTGCTGGAGAAGTTGTGTCTAAGGAGGAACACTACTTCATTGCTAGTGGGACTGCAAGCTGGTACAACCACTCTGGAAATCAGTTTGGCAGTCCTTCTGGAAATTGGATATAGTTCTACCAGAGGATCCAGCTATACCACTCGTGGGCATATACCCAGAAGATGCATCAACATGTAATAAAGACACCTGCTCCACCATGTTCATAGCAGCCTTATTTATAATAACCAGAAACTGGAACAACTCAGATGTCCCTCAACAGAGGAATAGATACAGAAAATGTGCTACATCTACACAATGGAGTACTACTCAGCTATTAAAAACAATGAATTTATGAAATTCTTGGAGAAATGGATGGATCTGGAGAATATCATCCTGAGTCAGGTAAACCAATCACAAAAGAAGACACATTTTATGCACTCTCTGATAAGTGGTTATTAGCCCAGAAGTTTGGAATATAGGAAGGACAACCCACAAACCACAAGAAACTCAAGAAGAAGGAAGACCAAAATGTGAACATTTCATTCCTTCTTTTTTTTTTTTTTCTTTTTTTTTTTT
>JADRCD010124297.1:0-17479 GCA_019843815.1 Montemys delectorum
AGGTGATGGGAATACTCAGGCTGCTTCTTCAAAGACAGACCAACAATCAACAGAGAGCGTCTGTCTTAGTTCCCTAAGCAGAGGCTGCCAGAAGTCCAATGCCTGAAGTGAAAAGGGAAGGTAACAGGTAATATGATAAATATAATGTGGTATTCTGGATTAGTTTCAAAAGCAGAAGATGAGCATCATTGGGAAAACATTTTTCAGTAAGTTCAAACAGTCTGGAATATAATTTTGGATGCTGGTGTTTCAGTCTTGAGAACTGCATCACAGTAAAATATTAGCAATGAAAATTGGGGGAAGGGCATATATAAACTCTGCACTTCTCTACTATTTTATTTTGAAAAAATTCAAATTCCAAATATTTTTATGATGAACTACTGATTTTAAAATGCATTTTGTGTAACATTAATGCTATTTGGTATGTCAACATTTTCCAAAAAATTCAGTGTACTATTGTGAGAACTGTAGTGAAGAGGGAAATTCATATGAAACTTGACCAGCATTTTAGATTTAAGATGTTGACACACAAGTTATGGAGTGCTTTAGCCTATCATTTGGTCTAAGGACAGTTCAAAATGAGGTCTATTCATTAATGACCTTGAATCTGGTCCATGTTTCTAGTCACTAGTTACAGATCAGTCAAGTACTTGCAACTTGAATTCATTTTTGTTTTGTTTTTTTGTTTGTTTGTTTTTTCGAGACAGGGTTTCTCTGTATAGCCCTGGCTGTCGTGGAACTCACTCTTGTAGACCAGGCTGGCCTCAAACTCAGAAATCCACCTGCCTCTGCCTCCCAAGTGCTGGGATTAAAGGCGTGCGCCACCACTGCCCAGCTTGAATTTATTTTTAAATGGAAAATTTTTCTATTGTTCCTGTTTGGTTTGATTTTGAGAAATATAAATCATACTGTAATTTTACATTAATTTTTACCTTAGTAGCCAGTGGAAACACAGGCAGAAGAGATTTGTATGCAAAGCACTCTATCATGTAGTTTTAGGCAGCCTATCTAGAGCAAATATTCTGTTCTGCTATCATGATGAAATTTCTAACCTCCATTCTTTGGCGTTATCTACTCTCGAGGCAAACAAATGCCTCATAAAACAGCCCAATGGTGTGATTATCACCTTAGTCTGAGAAGGACACCAGGAAGTGCTAAAATTCTATATTCAATACAACATTTTATGACTAACTATAAACTTGTAGTGGCCTTTAGGTATTTGCTGCAGTGTTACTGATGATTCATACTAGGATCTCTCAAGATGTGGAAGGATGCCCTACACTCATATATAACAAAGGAAGTATGAGCACATGAGCTGAGAGTAAATTGTGTGAAAGATAATGGTACATTACTGGCAACTTCAGGTATTTCATGGAAAATATGTTATTCCAAGTTAAACATAATGGTCTATTATTTTCAAAGGATGGTGGTGCCCAAAGAACTATTCTTAAGAGGTGAGAGTATACAGCAAGCACTGTTTCCATTTGTATATAATATAAATAGCTAGAAAGCTAATTCTGGATTTTCACAAAGAATAAAGCCTTAAACATTCTTAATGTCTGCTATATCTTTCACCTATTCTAAATTATAAAATTTTTATTTTCAATTAATTTAATTTTCTTTGTACTGCATAACGCAGAAAGTCAGATGCAGATGATTGCCTTATGAAAAAATTACATAAGCATTAATTTCATTCCCTGTATCAGATTTGCTCATTCTATAGATTTCTCTGCACATACATTTCTGAATATTAAAAACATCCTAACAGTATAAACCTATAAAATTTTGGTATTTTTCACATATCATTTCATAATTAAAATTTCTCTTTCACAGAGATTTTAGAATTATAACAGACAAATAATAGTCTTAACATTGCATTGCCATCTGTTGTAAAACCAATCAGTTTCTTGCAACAGAGCTTAATTGTAGCTAACATTGTAACTGACACTTTTATGAATCTCTTTTTGTACAGTCACTTTTAGTAGTCATTATTTGACATGAGATTATTAGCGTAAAACAATGCCTATATTCTAGCTCTGGAGAATATTCTATATTATTGTTAACATGTTTTGTCATTTCTTTCATACCAGAGATATGCATAGATACTTAATGGAAATATCATACACTTTAATAGAACTCACGTTTGCATTACAGTATTACAAATATAATTCCCATAAAGAAACTGAAGTGTACTGTCTTATTTTTCTATAGAAGTGCATATCCTCTATTTTATTTCATTTTAACTTTGAAGATAGAATATATCTGTATAGGATATGATTAAGTATGTTCCTGATTTTATAGATTTTAAAAGCAATACCATAACTAGATTATGCAACTAATATCAGCATTTTATTATATTAATTCTGATGCTCAACTTTGTCTAGTTTGATACAATCTCTCTTTTTTGGTGTACATATGGTTTAAATCAATTACAGGGTTTGGAGTGATTAAAATATAAGTTTGGGATTTTAAGTTCCTTAAAAATAAAAGATTTTCTCAATGTGACTTTTATATGTTATGTAAAGCTTCAGAGTGACATGCTGAACAAGAATAAACACTGTCACATTGTTAATATTAAGGAATAACCTTAATTAAAGTAGATTATGATTGTAAAAAAATCCCTAGATTACCCTTCTGAGCATTAGTGACATAATTATAGAAAGAGTGAGTGCTGAGTTAGTCCAGTTCTTGAAATTATAATGACTATATTTGCTCCCATTATTAGGAGATAATGATGTATTGATGATGATTAGTGAGCTGTGAACAATGCAATGATTTAGAGAAAAATGACAACATCAGGCAAACAAATGGATTTTAGCTAGAATAATGCAATCATTTATATGCTCTCAAGGTGAACTTGCTTGCTTTGGCCTGTTTTCCTTAAGCTATCTCAGCATTTCTCTATTTACTGGGTTGACCTTATTCACTTTGAGACAATGATTTGTTGAGCGGAGGATAGGTCTAAGTCTTCTGCATCAAGCTATACACCATATATATATATATATGATGTGTATATATACATACATATACATATGTATGTATATATGTATATCACCAAACAATCACTATGATTGTAATCCTGCCAGTTTTAAAATCCTGTAATCAGAGAATGCAAAGGAATTGTTACTGCAACTAGTAAATAACTGAAAAAAAAGATACAGGCTTATACAAACACACACACACACACACACACACACACACACACACACACACACACCATGATCGGCCTGTAAGATTAGCTAACAGCATTTGCCCACTATCCAGTTCACAGAGGATCTGCTATCTTCAAATGTCACGGACTGTTATCATTTTGCAAAATTTCCAGTGAGAGAAAATAGTGATTTGGTGCCTGTGAGGATTTTAATTTTTTGGCTGAATGTCTACTGGCAGGGTAAAAATCAAGACTTTCACTGTGAAATCTAGCTCCTTTTACTTCAGAGTCACAGAGCATCAATGAACCCATTATAATTTAAACATATTTGTAGAGAGAGTCTGAGCACAATGAAAACTAAAGCTTTGCAAATCATCTCGGACTGAACTATCCACAATAGAAATAGCTAGGTAACATTGCTTTCCACAGATATCCCTCAGCTTCTATCTCTAAACCTGTTCCCAGAAAAAGAAAAGGAAGCTAAATAGTGCTATAAAAACAGTGAGACATTGGTAAGTATTGCATCTGTTGATCTACTCTTAATTCAGATTTGGGAACACTGAGTACTGACTTAAATCCTTGATGTCTGCATGTGTATGGAAGCACTGTTTTTAACAATTTATTTACTTAAGACATTCATAATGAATAATTCATGTATACCATGTTTTTTGTGGATATCTTGATCATGAAGATGGAGTCACAAACTCTCTGCCACTAAGTGCTCTTTCTGGCCTTAGAGGTAGGATTTAAAATCCCATATTTACCAATGGTGTAATTAAAGTGATAGAAAAGTCATCATCGTGCTGATTTTCCATAGCATAATAGAAGTGCTTTGCTCAGTTTAGGCCCTGAAAGTGTAAAGGCCTGCTACTGTTGCCAGTATGACATACAAGTATGTGGTGGAGAGATGGGAGAGAAGGAAAGCAGAATATTTTGAACATCCTGAAAAGAATCAAAACAGAGGAGGCAAAGGTGGTGAGAACAGCCTGATCTGAGTAGCCAGTGAGTAGCCACCTAAGGCCGCAGTTTAGACCCAGCCCTTGCTGCCTCTGATGACCATGTTTGGATTTGTGAGCCTGCAGCAGCTGTGGTCTGTCAACGTTCACGGCCAATGTTCTCACTAAAGGTCATACAGACATCCTTGCCTGTGCTGATACCTGAGACCACGTTAATATCCAAGGGTGGTAGATAGCTGTCTCTATTCTTCACTGACTGCAGCACTTGGGAAAACAGACTGGCACCTTGGTTCTGAGCATGAGAGGGCATGAGTGCAGGACCCCACCCCTTGTCTGGTTCGGAACTTGAACGAGCTAGCCAGGGTAGTGTTGGAGAGCTGACCTTGATGGTGTTGGTGCAGGAGAAATGGAGGGCTGACCCACTCAGCTAACACCCAGGCCCAGATCCAGGCCTTTGAGTTGGAATACTAAATCAATTAACTACTGAAGTTTGAGAAAGGGCTAATCCTGCACAGCCAAAGCTACAGAATCTTCATAATACAGGGCAACAGCAGAATATTGGAGAGGAGCCCTGTTGAAGATTCAGTGTTGATAATGTAGCAGAAACCAGAGACTGTGAACCAGACCAATAACTATTTAGGATGTTTAATCAATTTTACTTTGTGTCTGTGTCTTGGGGGACTCAAAACAAAAAATCTCTGTTTTCTGTATATAGAGCAATGATTTAAAACACATTCTCTCTCCTAAGAACCAGGTTGTAATGTTCATTTCTATTAAACTTTCTAAACACATGAAGACATTAATGTGCAGGATGAGTGACTGAATCAAAGTCACTTAGTTACAGATAGGGATTTTTATCTCCGTCAAAATTAGAGCCAGTTACAAAGCTGTTAGTATGCCTATTTGAGTAGTCATGAGCACTGCTAAACTTGTTTATGAATTTCCTGATACATGAAAGATTATTTTATGTAATTCAGGTGTAGTCACAAGGCAGGAATTTGTGGGCTAGTGAAAGAAGAAGGTTTTTATAAGCCACTGTGGTATATACAATGAAGTGGTGAATGACCTAATTACAATATGAACAACAGATCTGAACTTTAATCCAGAGAATATATGCAAAGGGCTTGTATGTACAGGAAAATATGCTCAATATTATTTATCCTTTTTATTGGCTATTTTGTTTATTTACATTTCAAATGTTATCTCCTTTCCTGGTTTCCCCTGTGGAATACACCTATCCCACCCCTTCCCCCTGCTTCTATGAAGCTGTTCCTCCACCCACCCACCCACCCACTCCCCCAACCCCATTCCTTGACATTCCTCTACACAGGGGGATCGAGCCTTCACAGGACACAGGGCCCCTCCTCTCATTGATGCCCAATTTGGCCATCCTCTGCTACATATGCGGTTGGAGCCATGGGTGGCTCCATGCGTACTCTTTGGTTGGTGGTTTAGTCCCTGGGAGCTCTGGGGCATCTGATTAGTTGATATTGTTGTTCTTCCAATGGGGTTGCAAACCCCTCCAGGTCCTTCAGTCCTTTCTGTAAAGTGATTTCAACATGCATTGAGATTTCACTTTACAACCTACCAGAGTGGCTATGATTAAAGAAATGAGAATATTGTAAATTTTCTTTAAGAAGATTGGTCATTCCTCAGGTCAATCTTCATGTAACATATGGTGTAACAATTCCACTCCCAGTCATATACCTATGAATATTTAAATCAAAAGAACTTTCCTAGGGAGATACACAGCAGCAGTATGCACAAACACCAATGCTCCGCTCACTAACGGATGGATGAAAAATAAAAATGTGCTGTTTCCATTTCATGCTAGTCAGCCGGAAAAGGTAATAAAGTATGTATTCAAATTCAAACCTGGATGGACCTTGAAAATGATGCTCATAGAATGATTAATAGAACTTAAAATTCAAAAGATGAACATAAATTAGTGCTTTCCCCCACCCCACCCCACCCCAGGATCTGGAGGAAGGACATGGAGAACTACTATCAAAGAGTTTTGTTTCTGGAGGGAGGATGATATTCTAAAATTTGATCCTTGCAATGATTATAGGCTTAGCAACCTTACGTAAAACCCACAAACAGAGAATATTTTAAAATGGCCTTTTAATTTCTGTCTTTGTTTTTCTTTCTATTCATAATAATGTCACTATCAAACAACAGAAATATATAACATGGAAATAACTACTTTAGGCTCTCAAATAATGTGAAAATTAAAACAAAATAATGAAAATAAAAATATGGTAAAGCACACTATTTCTCACTTGTAGAGTGGGATACAGACTGTCATAGAAACCAACATTCAATGATTCCTTTATTTAGGAATTACATAGTACTGAGTTTAACACTAAGAAATACATCTTCAGGAGAATAGACCGTCACTTCATGTTGAAAGAGAATATAAGATACTTAGATGAGACTACAAGTGAAGTGGGAAAGAAAAAGAATTATAACTCTATTGTCTTCTGATTAAGTACTCAGATGCACAAAGATTATTTTATACTGGCAATTAAAAACACTAACTTAAAATATAAATTAATTCATAAAGATGAATATTCCTGTCTTTTGACTGAAATGCTTTCAAGAAAATACAGTAACCCACCCCCCCCCAAATATTTCAATTTAGAACTCTGAATCTAAGGTATAAATAAAAGACTTTGAATAACATCCTGAAATCAATTTAAATTTTCTCCATAAAATCACTTTGACTTTTTCTATTTTGTGATTTCTGGCTACCAAAAAAAAAAAGCTCTTACCTGTCATACCTATAAGTTTCATTTACAAATTCACTCACACCTTTTTCTGCGTGCTGTTTCAAGAAAGAAGTTCAATCCTGGTAAAGAGACAATTCATTCAGAGTTTAAGCTTTTTGGTACTACAAGATCCTTGATATTATATATTAAGCCGAACCAAATAAAATAAAATCACCAGAGACAACACATTTTGAAAAAACACATAAAAGCAAACAAGAATATGATTATCAGGGATAAGAATGAGAGCGATTAGAGAGTACATAAGTAAGCTTTTACTACTTGAGTCTTTATTGATATGGAATGAAACACTGACAATGGAGGTTGATGATGGAGAAATAGTAGGGGTTGTTGAAAATTTCTGTATGAAATTTTCTTGGATAAAGCCATAGGTTATAATAAATTATCTTTGGAACTTCTTCATCAGCCTGAATGGTCAATAAGCTATGGTTTATTCTTTTTTTTATTAGATATTTTCTTTATTTACATTTCAAATGTTCTCACCTTTCCTGGTTTCTCCTCTGGAAAAAAAAAACCCTATTCCCTCCCCACTTCTGCTCACCAACACACTTTCTCCTGATTCCTGGCCCCAACACTCCCCTACACTTGGGCATGGAGCCTTCAAAGCACCAAGGGCCTCTCCTCCCATTGATGATGAACTAGGCCATCCTCTGCTACACAGGCAGCTAGAGCCATGAGTCCCACCATGTATACTCTATGGTTAGTGATTTAGTCTCTGAGAGCTCTAAGGGTACTAGTTCGTTCATATTGTTGTTTGTCTTAAGGGGCTGCAAGCCCTTCAGCTACTTGGGTCCTTTCTCTAGCTCCTTCATTGGGGACCCTGTGCTCAGTCCAATGGATGGCTGTGAGCCTCTACTTCTGTATTAGTTGGACATTGGCAGACATTCTCAGGAGTCAGCTATATCAGGTTCCTTTCAGCCAGCTCTTGCTAGCATCCACAATAGTGTCTGGGTTTGGTGATTGTATATGGGAAGAATCCCTAGGTGGGTACACTCAGGATTATCCTTCCTTCAGACTCTATTCCATACTTTGTCTCTGCAACTCCTTCCATGGGTATTTTGTTCCCCCTTCTAAGAAGGCTTGAAGTATCCACACTTGGGTATTCCTTCTTCAGTTTCTTGTTGTTTGTGGATTGTACTTTGAGTATTCCAAGCTTCTGGGATAATATCCACTTATCAGTGAATGTATACCACATGTGTTCTTTTGTGATTAGGTTACCTCACTCAGGATCATATCCTCCAGATCCATCCATTTCCCGAAGCATTTCATAAATTCATTGTTTTTACTAGCTGAGTAGTTCTCCATTGTATAAATGTACCACATTTTCTGTATCCATTCCTCTGTTGAGCAACATCTGGGTTCTTTCCAGCTTCTGGCTATTATAAATAAGGCTGCTATGAACATAGTGGAGCATGTGTCCTTATCATATGTTGAAGCATCTTCTGGGTATATTCCCAGAAGTGGTATAGCTGGGTCCTCTGGTAGTACTATGTCCAATTTACTGAGGAACTTCCAAACTGATTTCCAGAGTGGTTTTACCAGCTTTCAATCCCACCAGCAATGAAGGAGTGTTCCTCTTTCTCCACAACCTTGCTATCATCTGCTGTCACCTGAATTTTAGATCCTAGCCATTCTGACTGGTGTGAGGTAGAGTCTCAGGGTTGTTTTGATTTACATTTCCTGGATGACTAAGGATGTTGAACATTTATTTATTCTCAGCCATTTGGTATTCCTCAGTTGAGAGTTCATTGTTTAGCTCTATACCCCATTTTTAATAGAGTTATTTGGTTCCCTGGAGTCTAACATCTTGAGTTCTTTGTATATATTGGATATTAGCCCTCTATCGGATATAGGATTGGTAAAGATCTTTTCCCAATTTGTTAGTTGCTGTTTTGTTCTATTGACAATGTCCTTTGCTTTACAGAAATACCCTTTGCTTTGCTTATTCTTAAACATATCTTTGAAAAACTTCATGTAATTTCTTTGAACAACAAGAATATTTAAGTCTTCGTGGTCATTTTTTTGGAAATCAATGTGTCAGTTTTGTATACTATAAAAGAAAGAGTTAATATAAAATTTCAATGAGGAGGAAGCTTGTCAAATGCTTAAAACTTGGAGCAGTGATACATATGTAGTAAGTACTCAATATGTATGGTTTATTTATAGGGCAGGGACCAGATCTTAGTGTGGGTTAGACTCACAGGATGTGAAAAGTTGCATAACTCAGTCTAAAATCTGAAGGCACAAGCATGGGGCCCTAGCTAACACAGGACATCTGCCTTTCAGAAGAACACTTGAAATAGAGCTTCTGGCTATTATGCTAGCCTCACAAAGGAAAAGAACATATTAAGTCACTAGGACACAATTCTCCACTATACACTGCAAATGATACCACTGAGAGAAACTACAAAACTTTAAAATAACAAATATATAAATAAGGCAAATTTAAAAAGCAATGTTACTCCAGATGCATAAGTTCTGCTACCAAAACAATACAAGAAACAAGAAAAGATGTCTTTCCTAGAAACTGCTAGCTGCATAATAATGGCAAATAAAGAAATTACTGGGATGATCTGCCAGAATAGCAATTAAGTAATATTCCTGAGTATGTTCAAACATTTCAAAGACATGAATACATTTCAAGGGAAGAAAAACAAACTGCATAAAATAAGTATGTCAGTGAAGGATTTGGCAATTAGAGATAAAATTCCTGAAGAAAATGCAAACTAAAATAATAATTGAAATCAAAACTCAATAAATCAAGTGAAAACTTCATTGGAGAATGTTGTTAACAAAATGGATCATACAGAGAATCATAGATTGAAAACAATGAAGAGTAATTTGAGTACTCTGTAACGAATGACTAGAAATTGTTTTTAAAAATTGTCAACAAAAAGTTGGAGATCTCTAGGACACCATGAGAAACTATAGTCTTCAGATTATGGCCATAGAAAGAAAAAAATATTGTAATGAAGGCACAGAGAATATCCCCAATAGCCTAATAGCATAAAAATTTCTAAACCTAGAGCAAAGATGGTCATTCATGTTTAAGATTCCTAAGTAACCCCAAACATGACAGAAACAAAAGTCTGTCATGTCCCCAATGGAGTCAAGTCCCCAAGACTTCCTATAGTTGAAATATTTTAAAAAATCAAATAAATAATGGGTATTGAAAGCTAAAAGACAGACTGATTGAGTCACTTATAACGTCAGGCATTTCAAAACTACATCTGGTTATCTGACAAAGACCTTTAATACTCACAGGACTTAGGAATATGTATTATAAGTTCTAAAATACAACATTGCCAATCTAGAAATATTTTACCCAGCAAAATTATCTATTATACATGAATTGGGAGATAATATTTCCTATGATGAAAACAGATTAAAAGAATTTGTGACGATTAACCAAGCTTTATATATGATACTATAAGAAATACTTAAATACGAAGAGAAGTATAAATACTTTCATGAATTCATGAGAAATAAATAAATGACCCAAAAACAGGTTATCAAAAGACATCTGAGAAAACAAAAAAAAAATAGGACAGGTATTAATATATATTGTACCACAAACTCTTAATGTCATTGGTCCCAATTCTCCAATAAAGAGACACAGATTTGAAAATGTAATACAAACTACATCCATCTATTAACTACCTCCAAGAAGGATACATCACTATCAATCATAAACACCACCTTAGAGAAATAGGATAAGGAAATGTATTCCAAACAAATGAAATCATGAGACAAATACACATAGCTAGTTTTGTATCCACAGAAATAGGTATTTCTAGGTATAACGTTTCTAGATTGATAGTAGCTGTATTTTAGAACTTGTAGTACATATTCCTAAGTCTTCTGAGCACTAACAGTCTCTGTCAGCTAACCAGATGTAGAAGTCAGCAGAGATAAGGAGTATCACCTAATACAAAGCTACCCAAAATAATAAAATATATACTATGAGATATAAACCACAGAATAACCCCAACACAGTAGTAATGGTGAGTTCACTGACCTGTTCTCACCAACAGATAAATGATGTAGAAAAAAACAGATTGTTACATTGAAACGAAATAACTTTATGAATCATAAACCTGACAGAAATCTAATAATAATCTACACAGACACTAAAGAAGAACCATTTCTCCAGTTGCTCATGGATATTTTTCAAATTATGTCTACATATTAAGACACAAAGCAGGTCTGAGTAGACATAGGAAAATTAAAATAATATCCTATTTAAATATCTAACCATAATGGACTATAAATGAATATCCAACCAATAGAAAAAAAAAAGAAAGGACACAATATTGCAGAGACTAACATACACAAGACTAAATGACAATTGATTAGTGGATTTAAAAATTCCTATAATTAAATTACAATGAGAGCTCAACCTATCATGAAGGCACTCCTAAAGGAAACATTATACTACTAAATTCTTAATTTAAAAAATGAGACTTCAAATTAATAAATCAGTAGCACATCTGAAGGTTTTGGAAAAGCAAGAAAGAACTTTGCCAAACAAAAAAACAATAAATGATAAGAGATAAGCAATTAATGCAGTATAATTAACAAAAAATACAAATAAGTCATGCAAAGAATGGTTGGTTCTTTGAAAATATTAACATGATTAACAAATTACTAGTCAAATTAAACAAGAAGAGAGAGGACCCAAATTAACACAAGCATATATGAAAAGGGAAATATTACAATATACCCTAAAGAAATTCAGAAACCATAAAATTGTCTATATTCCAATAAACTGTAAAATATAAAAAGTGGTGAATTTTACATTTACATACATATGGCCTGTCAAATTTAAATGAAGATTAAATAAATAATCAAAATTGACCCTAACAACCAATGGGATAGAAAAATAATTTTAAACCTCCCAACTAAGCTTGGAACAAAGGAAATTTTGTTCAAATTCAGATATGGAACAAAAGGGACTTGTTGTCAGATTCTACCAGATCTTCAAGGAAAAAATAGTATTTTTCATACTATTTCATTAAAATAAAAAGGAAGAATATGTACAAAATTATTTTTACCATGCTAGCATTGCCCTGATATCAAAAGCAGATAAAGACCCAGCAAAATAGAAAAGAGAGAATGAACTATTGGTCTATCTCTCTGATGAACACCTACTAAAAAAATTCTAAATGAAATATGGGCAAACTATACCCAGTTACCCATCCTCCACTATTACACACATTTGTTCAGTTTCCTGATCCTTTGTATTTCCCCCATCTCCTCCCACACATGATCCAGCTTCCCTTTTATCCTCCCCCTCCTCTCATCCTCCTAGATTTCTCCTTCACTCTACCTCCTGTAATTATTTTGTTCCCCCTTCTAAGTAACACTTTGGTCTTCCCTCTTCTTGAGCTTCACATGGTCTGTGAGTTGTATTGTTGGTATTCTGACCTTTTGGGCTAATATTCACTTACCAGTGAATACATACCATGTTCTTTTGTGACTGGATTACCTCACTCAGGATGATATTTTCAAGTTCCATCCATTAGCCTTTGAATTTCATGAAGTCATTGTTTTTAATAACTACATAGTACTTCATTGTGTAAATGTACCACATTTTCTGTATCCATTCTTCTGTTGAGGGACATCTAGAATGTTTCTAGATTCAGGCTACTGTAAATAAGGATGCTATGAATTTAGTGGATATGTGTCCTTGTTATATGGTGGAACAAATTTTGTGTATATGCCCAGGAGTGGTATAGCTCAGTCCTCAGGTAGAACTATTTCCAATTTTCTGAGGAAATTCCAAACTGTTTTCTGTAGTTGTCTCAGCTTAAATTCCCATCAGTAATGGGACAATGTTCCTCTTCTTCCACATCCTTCTTAGAATCTGTTGTCACCTGAGTTTTTGATCCTCACCATTCTGGCTGGTTTGAGGTGGAATCTCAGGGTTGTTTTGATTTGCATTTTTCTAATGACCAAAGATGTTGAACATTTCTTTTGGTGCTTCTTGGCCATTCGAGATTCCTTAGTTGAGAATTATTTGTTTAGCTTTGTACCCCATTTTTAATGGGGTTGTTTGGTTGTCTGGCATCTAACTTCTTGAGTTCTTTGTATATATTGTATATTAGCCCTCTATAAGATGTAGGATTAATACAGATATTTTCCCAATTTGTAAGTTGCTGTTTTGTCTTATTAAGTGTTCTTTGTCTTATAGAAGCTTTTCAATT
This sequence comes from Montemys delectorum, assembly GCA_019843815.1. Lineage (NCBI taxonomy): Eukaryota > Metazoa > Chordata > Mammalia > Rodentia > Muridae > Montemys > Montemys delectorum. The sequence goes on from JADRCD010124297.1 coordinate 13,103, forward strand.
TTGTGAGTCCCATTTGTCAGTAGTTGATCTTGAAGCCTGAGCCATTGGTGTTCTGTTCAGGAAATTGTCACCTGTGCCAATATGTTTGAGGTTGTTCTCCACTTTCTCTTCTATTAGATTCAGTGTATCTGGTTTTATATGGAGGTCTTTCATTCACTTAGATTTGAGCTTTGTACAAGTACGTAAAAATGGATCAGCTGGCATTCTTCTACATGCCAAGAGTCAGGTGAATCAGCACCAGTTGTTGAATGTGCTGGTTTTACTTCTCCTGGATGCTATTAGCTTCTTTGTCAAAGATCAGTTGTCCCTAGATGTGTGAGTTTATTTCTGGGTCTTCATTTCTATTCCATTGATATAACTGTCTATCTCTATACAAATACCATGCGGTTATTATCATGAGTGTTCTGTAGTACAGTTTGAAGTCAGGGATGGGAATTATCCCAGAAGTTCTCTTATTGCTGAGAATAGTTTTTGCAATTTTATTATTCCTGATGAATTTGAGAATTGCTGTTTCTATCTCCATGAAGAATTAAGTTGAAATTTTTATAGGAATTGCACTGAATCTGAAGATTGCTTTTGGTATGATGGCCATTTTTCATGTTACTCCTGCTGATCCATGAACATGGAACATATTTCCATCTTCTAATGTCTTTTTAAAATTTCTTTCTTCAGAGAGTTGAAGTTCTTTTCATACAAATATTTCACTTGCATGGATAGAGTTATACCAAGAGATGTTAGGGAAGCAAAAGGTTCCCAGGACCCAATGGTGATTACATTATCTGAAAAGCCTAACACAGAGGATATAGAACCTGTAGAGACAATATCCCATGGTTAGGCACAGTCCCTGGTAGAGGAATGGGACCACCCACCCATCTCAAAAAGTTTAAAGAAAATACTATGACTAAAAGTGGAACAGAGACTGAAGGGAAGACCATCCAGAGACTGCCCCATCTAGAGATCCATCCTATCTGCAGATACTAATCCCAGACACTATTGGTAATGCCAAGAAGCACTTGTTGACAGGAACAGGGTACAGTGGTCCCTGGAGAGGCTCTACCTGAGCCTGATTAATACAAATGTGGATGTTTCCAAGGGGAGAGTTAGAGAAAGGACTGAAGGAACTTAAGGGATTACAACTCCATTGGAAGAACAATATCAATTAACTGGACACCCCCTTCCCCCAGAGCTCCGAGGGACTAAATCAAAGATTACACAAGAAGGAACCCCATGGCTTCAGCTGGAGATGTGGCAGAGGATTGCCTTATCTGGTATCAATGGGAGAGGAGCCCATTGGTCCTGTGGAAGCTAGATGTCTCAGCATAGGTGGATGTTAAGACAGTGAGGTGGGAATGGGTGGGTAGGTGGGCGAGTATCCTCATAGGGGCGACAGGGGAGAAGGATGAGATAGGGGGCTTGCAGAGAGGAAACCAAGAAGGGGATAATATTTGAAATAAAAACAAATAAAATAAGCAAAACAAAAAAAGAAATACATGCTAGAAGTCTATCATACTTTCAAAGAAGAGCTATTACTAATGCTCCCCCCAAATTATTCCACAAAATAGAAGCAGATGGAATATTGGCAAACAGATTTTATGAAGTCACAATCACTTTGAATCCTAAACCACACAAAGACTTAAAAAAAGAAAGAGAATGTTAGACCAATTTCTCTTATAAATATTGATGCAAAAATACTAAATAAAATACTCCCAATCCAGACTCAAGAACATATCAAAAACATCACCCACCAGGATCAATTAGGTTTCATCCCAGAGATGGAGGGATGGTTTGACACACAAACATCTGTCAATGTAATCCAACAATATAAACAAATTATAAAAAAAGAAAAAAATTTCAGTAGATGCCAATGAAGTCTGAGAGAAAACCCAATACCCCTTCATAATAAAAGTCTTGGAGGGTTACAAGACACATACCTAAACACAATAAAGGTAATTTACAGCAAGCCTATAGCCAACCCCAAATTAAATTGAGAGACACTTAAAGCAATTCCCTTACAATTGGGGAGAAAAACAGGCTATCTCCTCTCTATATGTATTCAATATAATAGTTGAAGTTTTACCTGGAGCAGTAAGACACATAAATGAGATTAAGGTGATACAAATTGGAAAGAAAAATGTTAAAGTGTTCTTATTTGCAGATGATATACTACATATATACGTGACACAAAAACTTCTACTTGGGAACTCTCATAGCTGATAAATACCTTCAGCTAAGTGGCTGTTTACAAAATTAACTAAAAAGAACCTCAGTAGCCCTTTAATATAAAAACAATAAATGGGCTGAGAAAGAAATTAGGGAAATAATACCTATCACAATGGCCACAAATAATATAAAATATCTTGGTGGAACTCTATCCAAGCAAATGGAAGGCCTTCAAGACATCAAGTGTTTGGAGAAATAAATTTAAAAAGACATAAGAAGATATAAAGATCTCCTATGTTCATGGATCAGTAGGATTAACAAAGTAATTGTGGCCATCTTACCAATAGCCATCTACAGGCTCAATGAAATTGCCATCAAAATCACAACATATCCTTTAGATCTTGAAAGAATAATACTCAATTTTATATGGAAACAAACAAACGAAATAAAACAAGATAACCAAAACAATTCTGTACAATAAAAGAACTTCTGGAGATAACTCTGATTGCAAGCTGTACAACAGAGCAATAGTAATAAAATCCACATGGTATTGGCATAAAAACAGGGAGGTTGAATCAAAGATCCAGAAATAAACCTACATACTCAAGGAAACTTGATGTATGATAACAAAGCCAATTTCATAGTATGGAAAAGAGAAAACATCTTCAACATATGGTAATGGCCTAACTGGTTGTCTGCATGTAGAAAAATATAAATAGATCCATATTAAAACCCTACACAACATTCAAGTCTAAGTGGATCAAGGACTTCAACAGAAAACAAGATATACTAAACCTGATAGAAGAGTGGGGAATACTTCTAAATACAGGTATAGGAGACAACTTCCTGAACAGTACACCAACACATCAAGCATTAATATCAACAAGTAATAAAAAAGATATCATGAAACTGAAAACTTTCTGTGAGGCAAAGGACACTATGAATAGGACAAAAATGCAGCCTTCACAGTGTGGAAAGATTTTCACCAATCCTATAACTGATAAGGACCTGATACCCAACCTAAATAAATTATTAATGAAATTAAACAGGATCAAACCAAATAACCCAATTAAAAATGGGCTACACATGTGCATTGTACAGTTTCATTCATGCAGAGATCAGAGACACATTCATACACTTCCAAGCCTCAATGATGACCTATGTATCCAGGCACCCCAACGCAGGAGCAGCTATTGATTCCAGCCTCATTGTAACAGGGGCTAGAAACATACTTATTGTGAGCTGTTTCACAGAAATTTCCAGCATATCCAGCAGTGCAGAAACATGGTGCTCAGGGTGTTTATAGCAGATGCCTCCATGTTGGCAAGCATTTCTTCTACAGGAATCAATGGCAGTTTCAGAGTTCAGCCCTATGTACCCAGGAAGATATTGGCACAGGAAACCCTTTCTCCTAGATTATTCACATAAAGAGAATTCCTTATTGCTTCTCCAAACTGGCATTTGAGAAGCTTATTTTTGCAATAGATGAGAATTAATACAAATAAAGAAAATAAGAAACCATGGAATGTTCTGCTCTAAATATCATATCATATCATTTTTACCCTCAAGCTCAGGAATCATCATGAAAGAGCCAGAGAGGGTGATATCATTAGTAAACAGTATTTTCAGGATACAATAGTTCAGTTTTACACAAGAACTCATACTGGCTGAACTTCTATACACAATTCTCCTTTAAGATGAAATCAGCCAAAATTCAAGCTTGGATGAAAGTTGTCATGAAATCCCATCTCTATCAATTATGTCTCTAACTCTATCGCTATCTCTATCTTCATCTCTATCTATATATTTAAATCTATATTCCAATATTCCATATATCTATATCTCTATCTATCTATCTATCTATCTATCTATCTATCTATCTATCTATCTATATTAAATATAGAGATTCCAAACCCATGAGTGTACAAGCAGCACCAAATGGACTTAGTGGGTAGCAAATTTTACAAAAGAGAGATGGAATATACAAAACTGAAAGAAGTAGGTGACAGCAGAATTGTAAGGGAAACAAGGAAGGTGGCAGGAATTAAAATATATTAAATACTTATATGCATATTAAATGAAGTACTTAATTTGTAAAACCTACTGTAGTTTAGAAGAGATTTTCATTTCCTCTTGAATAATTTCCCTCTTTGTGACTTGTGAGCTCCTAAGCTGGGTATCACCAGGAAGTCTAGCAACCTTATGTACTCCACAGAC
>JADRCD010124303.1:0-12952 GCA_019843815.1 Montemys delectorum
AAGGAAGGGCAGATTTGGCCTTAAGGTTCTACCTGGGGCAGTGGACCTTGAGAGGAAGCCTGGTAAGGTGGAGCTAAGGCTGGAAGACTTGAGGAACTTGAAGGGATAGTAGGAGCTTCCCCTGCTCTTTGCACCAGGCCTTTGTCACTTAGCCAGAGCCCCCTCCCCCACAGAGAGATTTGTGGCCACCACTCACACTCACATAGGAGCAGCACCCCTAAGCCCCTACATGTAGATGAGGCATTTCTTAAGGTGTCAGACCAAGTCAAGCACCTACTGTCAGACCCCAACTCACCACAAAATTGTATCTAAGATCCTATCCAGAAGGAACCAAGATGTGTGAGAATCCTCTGTCCTTGTCCTGAGAGAGTCTGTCCTAAGAGCTGTAAGGCTGCCAGGGAAGGGAACGGATCTCCAGAAGCTCCCTGCAATCCCCTCATTGGCTGGCCAGCTCCTCCACCAGCTCAGCCCTGCTGGGCTCAGTGCAGCCAGAGCAACATCTCAGAGCAACCGCAGCTACTGGAAGTGGCAGCGCCACACTTTCCCCTGGCCGCTTGTCCCCTTAGCTTGAACTCTCCTGCTGGGTTAGGCCAGAGGTCTCTGCACATAGCCTCCAGTACATGGACCAACAGTTTTAGAGACATATAGTCTACTACCCTCACTTAGGGGAAGCATGGCAGCAGGCAGGCATGGAGGCAGGAGGAGCAAGGTGAGAGCTCACATCATAAGCTGCAGTCAGGAAGCAGAAAGTGAAATGGGGTTGGGCACAAAGCTTTTCACACTCCAAAGCTCACTGCCAGTGATATCCTTCTTCCTGCAAGGCTGTCCTCCTAAATATACCAGAACAGATCCCAGTTAGCTCCCTAACTGGGAGCTAAGTATTCAGACTTCTGAGCTGATGAACATTCTCATTCAAAGTGTAATAGAATCTTTGACAATGTGTGTGTGTTTTTTCCCCCCTAGGAACTTTAGTTCTTAGCATAACACTTATTTTCAAACAGTATTTACTTCATGAATATATGGTAATTCAATAATATAAAAACTAATCATTTGGTGATCTAAACTGAAAATAGAAGTGTTTATTTTCTTGAATTCTTATTCTCCCACTGTACCACACCCTGCTGATACCCAGAGCCAGTCTTGAGAAAAGCTATGAAGCAAATCTGATAGCTTTCAATATGCTTTATAATTTTATCAGTCATGGGAGTACCAGAGCAGAAACTATCAAAATTAAATGGGAAATGAAAACTGTATGCCAAGCCATTGCAATTGGGAAGGGAGGACAGATCATAGCCCGAACTCAGCTCTGATGAACCAAAGGTGTGGCTGTTTTCAGAAAGTAGGTTTACATTGTAGAACATTTGTATTCACTTGATTTTAACAAATGTAAAAGTAATTTCTCATGTTTTTATGACTTTACAAGTTGCAGTGAGACTTACTGAAGGTTTGCCACTGATGTCTCATTGGGACTACCAACAGGGATGAGTACTTCCTTGATTGCTTCACAGTTGGATAACACTGGAGGCTTGAAAAACAGCACCCCTGCTCAGTCTACACTGAATCTACAGTTTAAAAGAGCAGTGTGTCAATGTGTAGTGACAACAAGGAACAGATGGGAGAGACACGTGAGAAGGATCAGAAAGAAGCTCATCTACCTACTGCCATGCTGAGGGAAACATCAAAGCTTCTATGGTTTAGAGACACAAGCTCTTTGACTTGGATTAATTGATCTGCAAGTTTCTCTACACGGGTTTTATGCAGTATAGCCTGTGATCACTTGGTATTTGAGTTTGGATTCAGGGCTTCAGTGATGATACAAGAGCCCTTCTTAAATTTTAGTCCAGCTTATTGTATTATATTTTTAATTAAACAGCCCATCTGCCAATGGATTTGTGGCTTTAATCAGGCAAACCAAACAGAGCAATTAGTTACTAGTGGTTGAAAAATAAAATAAGCCACGGTGTTCTCAACAGACACTGATCCTGTTTTTATGCTTTTAAATTCTGATACTCGGGATGGTAGTCATAAAAGACCCGCAGTGAAAGGAGAAGACAGTGATAACAAGGCTCAGACACACTGAAGCTAATTCCCTGCAGTAAATGGTTTGAATGTGGGCCAATGCGAGATCAGGGAGTAAGCATTTAAAGCCAGTATAATAGGAGACATGAAATGAGACAAAAGAAATGAGGGATGGAAATGTAATGCGTGGAAGAAAATCATATGGGAGATTAAGAAAATTACATTGCTATTGTGTTTTCCTCCAGCACAGTGAATGACCTTCACTGACAATGGTTCATGAATTAAGCCAGAATGGCACACAGGTTAACTCTGTTTTGTTTCCCCCTGTTTCTTCCCCTATCTTTTCCTTTTATGACTTGGATAATTAGCTACATTGCAGATACACAATCCATATACATGAAACCTCAATGAATGGAGATGAAGCAGGCTGTGACTATCTAGCTGAAGACAGGAATTTTCCACTGACATACCCTTTTTGTCAGCCACCCCACAGCTAGATGTATATATTAATAGCTATTTAGTTGATGAATGCGTGAGTTGTCCGAGTGTTCTCACGCTTCAGTGAATTGCCTCACATGCATGTTATCTTACTGTGTTGGGTGGATGTTTCTATGTGGGTAGAAGGTCTTTTTTTCTAATTAATCCAATGACATATACATACAAGTATCAATGATAAGCTTCTTAATTGTTATGATAATACAACACTGGACATAGGCATTCACATGGGAAAATGAAAAGTAATTTGGCACTGCTCTGAGTCTGTGTTCCTTTTTCCTAGAAAAAGATAATTATCTTAGATTCATCCACATGTTAATTTATAGTCAGTTAACTTGGAGAAGCTGAGAGGAATCAACTGCCTTTCTATTCATGAAGTTATAAAGAAGTGAGGCACAGACTTAATGACATAACTATAATCCTGAACAGTAGAACACTGTTGCAGAGATTAGGCTCTGGTTCATGAGTTTAATGATCAGCTTGCCTAGACACATAAGAAGGGTTGATATCTCTTTATTAATTAAATAAGTGCAATATAAGGATGTACTTACTTCCCAGAGATTAATAGTTATTTTAGATGACACCACACAGTTTAATAATTATATTAGATGACACCACACATAGATACCATTGATGTTAGATGTTCCCATATAGTTTTACTTGATGTATTATATATTGATGAGCCATTTTACTGTACTTACTTAAATTCAAACCTAGGTATATTTCTTTTAGTCTTAAATGATTATAGCTCCTACTATCTGTTCATGTGGATCTTCTGCAGCTTCCCAAACTTTGGAATCATACCTGATGAACCCATCCTTTTTTCCTGTCCCAAGTTGATTTTCATAACTAATTGCTATGATTTAGTGATTATTTTAATCTGTTTGTGAGGTAGATTTGTTTATAGCTCAGCCTTCCACCCTTATCAGGCTAATTAAACAAAGAAATAATAGTGAAAATCAGAAAAAAAGGTTATTCAATATGGCCATGTTGGGAAGAGGAACAAAGAGGCCCTGCAGCCCCACCCCAAGGCCCACCTTTACTGTCTTGACATGAAATTCATGTTCAAGTAGAGGTCCAGAACTATCTATACATCTTTATCATTTTTTTCTCAATAGCTCCCATCTTTGCTCTGCTCACTTTTCATCCATATTTCCGTACGTATGGCATTAGACAGTCAATTTGGAATTCACTGGCTTGCAGTAGCTTTGGTGCCTGTTGATAGTCTGTTTCCATTTCTCCCTGAGTTAAGGTCACCAAGACCCCAGTAAGATTGTGTTCTAAAACAAATATATCACTATCAATATAATGACACTTATGGAGATGAGAACCATATAGCCTCTTGGGATTCATTACCTCAATAGTCTAGAACCAAAAGGAGGATTTTTGCCCCCTTTGGAATAACTTCATTCCTTCTGAATTGGGTATAACAGTGCCTTGCTATGTAGCTCCCACTGCTTTTATTTTGCTATGTAGCTCTCATTAGCTTTCAGTTTGCGATGTAGGTCAGACTGGTTGTAATCTTCTCACCTCAGCTCTTGCCTGTTGAAATTACAGGTGTGTTTCACCAAACACAGTTCAAAAAATTGCTTTTTTTTTTTTAAAAAAAGGAGATTGCTAAGTATCAAACTCTGTGAACAATGATATCACCTAATATCACCTAAATGAAGAGAGCAATTAAATGTAAGGAAAGAATTCCTTAGCCTGGCACTTTATACAACACAGTAGAACTCAGTGTTCTCTTTCCTTGAAGACTTCTAAATCCCTGAGGCCCCTGTGAATTTGTTGCTGCACACTAGAATATAATAGGACAAACAAAAATTCAAAACAACACATGTTCCTGTTGAAACAATGGAAACATTTTTGTCTTCTCTCTTCTAGAAGATTTCCTTTTAGAAAATTTGAGATTATCTTTTCCAAAGATATGTATCTTTGAAAAGCTAGATAAATGAATCCAGTGATCTCTTCCCTCCTCAAAAACATGGGAAACATCTGTTTGAAGTGAAATTATTAGGACAGAGAAAGCCATTGTCTTGGTCTTTGTTCTATTGTTGTGAAGAGACACCATGACCACAGCAACTCTTATAAAAGAAAATATTTATTTGGGGCTAGCTTACAGGTTCAGAAGTTTAGTTCATTATACTTATGCACCAATAGCCTATTCATGGTGGGAAGCATGGCAGTACACAGGCAAAGGTGGTGCTGGAGAGGTAGTTGAGAGTTCTACATATGATCCCTGGGTATCAGGAAGAGAGTGATATGGGGCCTAGCTTGAGCATTTGAAAACCTAAAGCCTATCCCAAGTGACACACTTCCTTCAACAAGGCCATACCTAATCATTGTCAAGTAGCCCTACTCTCTAATGACTAAATATTTAAACATGAGTCTATGGGGTCACTCCTATCCAAACTACTGCAGTCACTTTACTAGTTTCTATGAGAAGCCCAAATTGTTGAGGAACCTGTTGCTCACAGTACATCGAGTTGTAAAGATAAGAGTGTACATTTTCCTGTGGATTTATCCCACTTTCCTAACTTAACTAACGGATGATGATTCTGGTTTAGAAGTAAATATTCTACTGGTCTATGTGGTGCTGCTTCCTTGAGAAGTAGTTGTTGTGCTGACATGACAAAGGCAGTGGGTCCTTTCTGCTTGGCCCCATAAGAGACTGGTGAGTCTTCCTGCTGCATGTGGTCTTTAGGGGGCTGTGCAATGGTGCACATCACAATCTGGTTTTAGTGTTTGCTTAATAATAAAATGGTTTTTACTCTCTTCTCCCATTGTAGAGAGCTTTTATTTGTTTGTTTGTTTGTTATTGGTTGGGAGAAGATTGGTTTCAAGAACATTTTCCCAGCCCACACTTTTATGTTTACACGGAGGAAATGGAGTTCTAGATTAAAATAAACAAATAAACAAATGGAAGAACATGTCAATAAAAGCAGACCATAAAACACCTCCACAAAGGTTGGCATATAAAGAAACATAATTATATTTCTTGGCTCTGTACCCCCTGATGATATAAATCATAATAGAATGGAGACTGAGGAAAAAATATGATGTGCAGATGAGTATAGAGCAAATATAAGAGAATTATTAATATTTCAATTCACACAAATGTGGATACATTGAATAGATAATAGCTAGAACTAATAAACAAAGATGTTATAAAGAGGTATTAATTACTGCTAGAAACTATAATAGGAAATAGATAATAGAAGTGTGTGAGGTGGCTGAGGATTAACACAAGAGGAATACATAGGCATTGGCTGGACACTTTTGTCTTTATAAAGATACTTACGTCAAAATCTTTAGATGTTTTATTTAGATAAATGATAAAGTTTATCACCTCTAGATTCATAGAGGAAAACTGGATATTTTAAGATGAAAGTCTTGACTCACAAAGGAAGGATATTTGGATTTTCAGTGGAATGCCTTCAACATACTTTTAAATTTCATGAACTTGATGTTCCCACCATTGCTCATTTTTTTTTAGTCTACTTCTCCCAGGAACTCTGGGAAGAGATGCCCAGAAATTGATGGATCTCAAATTGAAGCATGCATTTTTAAGATGTAGGCCAAAGTGTCAATTTGCGAGATTTGTGACTTTCTGGATGTGGAATAGATGTTGACACCATGTCTGTACTCTGCGTGGTGCTAAAATAATCAGCTCTGGAGGGACAGGTTCAGTCAGTTAGCTTTTGCCAACTTGTCCTTTCCTTTATTTCTGTCCTATGCATGCATATATAATGCCTTCTAGCGCTAATACGAAAGTTTTAAAACTGAGTTGAGTATGGATCAATTACACATTGCAATTCAGCTTGCATACACAGATACACACCACTTCCAGATGCATCTATTTTCTAAGACTGCTGAGACTGAGAACCCTTCCTTAACCATATTAATAGAAATATATAGGATTGCTCTACTTCATTTTTAACTTTTTAACTTTATTCTTCTGTCATATATTACATTCTGAACACAGTTCTTCCCTTCCTCTTTTCTCATCCTTTCCATTCCTCTTCTCTTTCTCCTCAGAAAAAGGCAGGCCTTCTAAAATATGTCAACCAAATATGGCCTTTCAGGTTTCATTAAGATTAGACACCTCTCCTCCTTTTAAGGCTGGATGCTGGATGAGGCTACAAAAAAAGGTCCCAGGAACAGACAAAGGTCAGAGACAGCTCCCATTTCTAGCAAACACACAAAGTACAAAATCATAGCATATATAAAGTGAGCTAGATCAGACCCATTCAGGCTCCTTGATTGTCAAATCAGACTCTGTGAGCCCCTAGGAACCCAGGTTAGTATATTCTGTGTGTTTTCTTGTGGTATCCTAAAAAAAGAGATGCCCATGAACATACAAGAACTCCAAATAGTTTCTACCAGAAAAGAAATTCCTCCTGCCACATAATAATCAAAACACCAAATGCACAAAACAAAGAAAGAATGTTAAAAGTAGTAAGGAAAAAAGGTCAAGTAACATGTAAAGGCAGATCTATCAGAATTATACCAGACTTCTCACAAGAAGTCTGAAAGAAGATCCTGAGCAGATGTCATTCAGACCCTAAGAGAACACAAATGCCAGCCCAGACTACTATATCCAACAAAACTCTCAATTACCATAGATGGAGAAACCAAGGTATTCCATGACAAAAACAAATTTACACAATATCTTGCCACAAAATCAAGCACTTCAAAGGATAATAAATGGAAAAATCCAGCACAAGGAGGGAAACTATATCCTAGAAAAAACAAGAAAGTAATCTTTCAACAAAACTAAAAGAAGGTAGCCACATGAACAGAATTCCAACCCTAACAACAAAAATAACATGAAGCAACAATTATTTTTCCTCAGTATCTATTAATATCAATGGATTCAATTCCCTAATAAAAAGACATAGACTAAGAGATTGGCTACCTAAATAGGACTCAACATTTTGTTGCATAGAAGAAGCCCACCTCAGTGACAAAGATAGATAGTACTACACAGTAAAAGGCAGGAATACAATTTTCCAAGCAAATGGTCCCAAGAAACAAACTGGAGTAGTCATTTTAATATCAAATAAAATCAACTTTCAACCTAAAGTGATCAAAAAAGATAGGGAGGGACACTTCATACTCATCAAAGGTAAAATATAGCAAGATGAACTCTCAATTCTGAACCTTTTATGATCCAAATGCAAGGGCATCTACATTCATAAAAGAAACTTTACTAAAGCTCAAAGTACACATTGCACCACACACAATAATAGTGGAGACTTCAGCACCCCACTCTCTGCAATGGACAGATCATGGGAAACAAAATAAACAGAGACACAGTGAAACTATCAGAAGTTATGAAACAAATGGATTTAACAGATATCTATAGAACATTTTATCCTAAAACAAAAGGATATAACTTTTCTTCTCAGCACCTCATGGTACCTTCTCCAAAACTGACCATATAATCAGTCACAAAACAGGCCTCAACAAATACAAGATTGAAATAATTCCTTGCAGCCTACCAGATCACCACGGACTAAGGCTTGTCCTCAATAACAACATAAACAATAGAAATCCCACATACTTGGGGAAGCTTAACAACACTCTACTCAGTGATAACTTTGTCAAGGAAGAAATAAAGAAATTAAAGACTTCCTAGAGTTTAAAGAAAATGAAGCCACAAAATGATGCCCAAACTTATGACACATAATGAAAGCAGTCCTAAGAAGAAAACTCAGCTCTAAGTCCCTCCAAAAAAAGAAACTGTAGAGAGCATACACCAGCAATTTGACAGCACATCTGAAAGCTCTAGAACGAAAAGAAGCAAATTCACCCAAGAGGAATTGAAGGCAGGAAATAATCAAACTCAGGGCTGAAATCAACCAAATGGAAACAAAAAGAACTACACAAAGAATCAACCAAACCTGGAGCTGGTTCTTTGAGAAAATCAACAAAATAGATAAACCCTTAGCCAGACTAACTAGAGAGCACACAGAAAGTATCCTAATTAACAAGATCAGAAATCAAAAGGGAGATATAACAACAGACACTTAAGAAATCCAAAAAATCATGAGATCCTACTACAAAAGCCTAAACTCAACAAAACTGGAAATTCTGGATGAAATGGACAATTTTCTAGATAGATACCGGGTTCTAAAGTTAAATCAAGATCAGATAAAAGGATCTAAACACTCCCATATCCCCTAAGTAAATAGAAACAGTCAATAGTTTCCCAACCAAAAAAAAGACCCAGGACCAGATGGGTTTAGTGCAGAGATTTATCAGACCTTAAAAGAAGACCTAATACCAATACTCCTCAAACTATTCCATAAAATTGAAACAGAAGGTATTCTACCCAATTCATTCTATGAAGCCACAATGACTCTGATACCTAAACCACACAAAAACCTAACAAAGAAAGAAAACTTCAGACGAATTTTCCTTATGAATAGCAATGCAAAAATACTCAAATTCTTGCCAAACAAATCCAAGAACACACCAAAATGATCATCCATCATGATCAAGTAGGCTTCAACCCAGGGATGCAGGGATGGTTCAATAGATAGAAATTCATCAATGTAATTCACTATATAAACATAATATAAAAAAACCCATATGATCACCTCATTAGATGCTGAGAAAGTATTTGACAAAATCCAACACCCCTTCATGATAAAAGTCTTGGAAAGATCAGGAATGCAAGACCTATACATAGTAAAAGCAATATACAGCAAACCAGTAGCCAACATCAAACTAAATGGAGAGAAACTTGAAGCAATCCCACTAAAATCAGGGACTGGACAAGGTTGCCCACCCTCTCCCTACCTATTCAATATTGTAATTGAAATCCTATCCAGAGCAATAAGACAACAATAGGAGATCAAAGGGATACAAATTGGAAAGGAAGAAGTCAAATTACCACTATTTGCATATGGTATGATAGTGTACTTAAATGACCCCAAAAATTCCACCAGAGAGCTCCTAAACCTGATAAACAACTTCAGCAAAGTAGCTGGATGTAAAATTAACTCAAGCAAATCATTGACCTTCCTCTACACAAAGGATAAAGAGGTTGAGAAAGAAATTAAGGAAACAACATCCTTCACAATAGTTACAAATAATATAAAATACCTTGGTATGACTCTAACTAAGCAAGTGAAAGATCTATATGACAAGAACTTCAAGTCTCTGAAGAAAGAAATTGAAGAAGAGCTCAAAAGATGGAAAGATCTCCCATGCTAATCAATTGGCAGGATTAATATAGTAAAAATGGCCATCTTGCCAAAAGCAATTTACAGATTCAATGAAATCCCCAACAAAATTCTTCACAGAGCTGGAAAAAGCAATTTGAAAATTCATCTGGAATAACAAAAAACCTAAGATAGCAAAAACTATTCTCAACAATAAAAGAACTTCTGGTGGAATCACTATCCCTGACCTTAAGCTGTACTACAGAGCAATTGTGATAAAAACTGCATGGAATAGGTACAGTGACATGCAGGTGAACCAATGGAATAGAATTGAAGACCCAGAAATGAACCCACACACCTATGGTTAGTTGATCTTTGACAAAGGAGCTTAAACCATCCAGTGGAAAAAAAAGACAGCATTTTCAACAAATGGTGCTGGCTCAATTGGTGGTTAGCATGTAAAGGAATCCAAATTGATCCATTCCTATCTCCTCGTACAAAGCTCACATCCAAATGGATCAAAGACCTCCACATAAAACCAGATACACTGAAACTAATAGAAAAGAAAGTGTGGAAGAGCCTCAAGCACATGGGTACTGGGGAAAACTTCCTGAAAAGAACACCAATAGCTTTTGTTCTAAGATCAAAAATTGACAAAAGGGACCTCATACAATTGCAAAGCTTCTATAAGGCAAAGTACACTGTCAATAGGTCAAAACGACAACTAGCAGTTTGGGAAATGATCCTTACCAATCCTATATCTGATAGAGGGCTAATATCCCATATATACATAGAACACAAAAAATTAGATTCCAGAGAACCAAATAACCCAATTAAAAAAATGAGGTGCAGTGCTAAACAAAGAATTCTGAACTGAGGAATACCAAATGGTGGAGAAGCACTTAAAGAAATGTTCAACATTCTTAGTCATCAGGGAAATGCAAATCAAAACAACCCTGAGATTATGCTTCACACCAGTCAGAATGGCTAAGATCAAAAACTCAGATGACAGCAGATGTTGGGGAGGTAGTGGAGAAAGAGGAACACTTCTTCACTGCTGGTGGGATTGCAAGCTCATACAACCACTCTGGAAATCAGTTTTGTGGTTCCTCATGAAACTGAACATAGTACTACCTGAGGACCCAGCTATACCACTCCTGAGCATATACCCAGAAGATGCTCCAACATGTAATAAGGACACATGTTCCACTAACTTCATAGCAGCCTTATTTATAATAACCAGAAGCTGGAAACAACCCAGATGTCCCTCAACAGAGGAATGGATACAGAAAATGTGGTACAGTTACACAATGGAGTACTACTCAGCTATTAAAAACAATGAATTTATGAAATTCTTAGGGAAATGGAAGGATCTGGAGAATATCATCCTGAATGCGGTAACCTAATCACAAAAGAACACATAAGGTATGTGCTGTCTGATAAGTGGATATTAGCCCAGAAGCTTGGAATACCCAAGATACAATCCACAAACCACAAGAAACTCAAGAAGAAGGAAGACCAATGTGTGGATACTTCAATCTTTCTTAGAAGGGAAAACAAAATACCCATGGAAGGAGTTGCAGAGACAAAGTATGGAGCAGAGAATGAAGGAAGGACAATCCAGAGATTGCCTCACCTGGGAATCCTTCCCACATTCAGTCACCAAACCAAGACACTATTGTGGATGTCAGCAAGTGCTGGCTGGTAGGAGCCTGATATAGCTGTCTTCTGAGAGGCTCTGCCAGTGCCTGATTAATACAGAAGTAGAGGCTTACAGCCATCCATTGGACTTTACACAGGGTCCCCAAATGAAGGAGCTAGAGAAAGGACCCAAGGAGCTGAAGTGGTTTACAACCCCTTAGGAGGAACAACAATATGAACTAACTAGTACCCTCAGAGCTCCCAGGGACTAAACTATCAACCAAAGAGTACATATGGTGGGACTCATGGTTCCAGTTGCATATGTAGCAGCGGATGGCCTAGTATGTCATCAATGGGAGGAGAGGCCCTTGATCCTATGAAGGTTATATACCCCATGTAGGGTAATGCTGGGGCCAAGAAGCAGGAAAGGGTAGTTTGGTGAGCAGGGTGATGGGGGGGAGGGAATAGGGTTCATATTTTTTTTTTTTTTTTTTTATCCTGATGGGAAACTGGGAAAGGGGATATCAATGGAAATGTAAATAAAGAAAATATCTAATAAAAAATAAGTTCCCTATTTTAATGAAATCACATGATGGCATTATGTGGCATGTTGTTTACATTTAGAGATGAGATCGACTGTTAATACAGCAAATTTCCAGGCTATAATCAGGCCCTAGATAACCATGCTTGATATGGTGTATTTCTCATCATCATATGAGATTATTGGAAACTACTTTGACGTTATCAGTGGTGTTGAAGTTTCCTAACTCCCTCTTCAGAAGGGTGAATTAGTTTCTAAAGAGATGGACCTTGTTCCCACCTCCTGTCTCCTCTGGTATACTGAGATCATATAATAATGTAATTTTTATAACCTTTAAAAAAATTCCCATACTATTTTCCACCATGATTGTAACAATTCACATTTCTACCAGTTTTGTGGATTGGTGTGATCAAAGAGTCCTTCCCCGCTTTGGTATTGTGGCCAGCATTCATTATCTTTCTTTCTGGTAATGACTATTCTAAATGATGTGAAATCAGATATTACTGTGGTTTGGATGGACATCCAGGTGAGTGGTTACTGGTCATCTTTTCACAAACATCTTGGACACTTGTTTGTGTTCTTAAGAAATTTCTGCCTTTTCATAAACTTTGTCTTTTTTTAAATCATGTTATTTTTTTAAATCATGTCTTCTGTTATTGAATTGTGCATATCCTTGTATGCTTTCATGTGAGAGCTTGTATGATAGCTGTTTCTTTTACGATCAGAGTGAAATTACAAGAAAAATATGGACTTGTGATAAAACATGGGTTCAATTATTTAAATGTACCTACTAGCTTGTTTTAGATATTTGCCTCTACTGTTTCTATGTACTGTAGTTACATGTAACCATGGGATCTATTTTTCCATTTTCCACAATACTCTGATTTAAAAAGTGAGACAGAACCTCTGTTCTCTGAATGAGGCTTTTCTTTCTTTTTTAAAATTAATTCATTACGTCTCAAATGTTTCCCCCTCACAGAATTCTTCCTTTAGTCCCCCCTTCCATTTGCCTCTGAGAGGGCACCCCCACTCTGGTATTCTTGAGACCCCTTTTCCCCCATGTATCAAGTCTCTGTAGGATTAGGTG